>PVJN01027690.1:17166-27963 GCA_004026805.1 Lasiurus borealis
GGGGGGGGCAGTTAGGGGAAACCAGGCCAGAAGGGGACGGGGCAGTTAGGGGTGACTAGGCAGGCAGGCAGGTGAGTGATTAGGAGCCAGTGGTCCAGGATTGTGAGAGGGATGTCTGATTGCAGGTTTAGGCCCGATCTAGCAATTGGACATTCCCCAAGGGCTCCTGGATTGTAGAGGGTGCAGGCTGGGCTGAGGAGACACTCCCCCCATGCACAAATTTTGTGCACCAGGCCTCTAGTTGAAATATAATTATACTTACATCATAGGGTTCTTAGGGATTAAATGAGAAAACACATAGCAGTGCCTAGCATGCAAGAGCGCTTAATATATGATATCATAGATCAATCCATTCGTGATAGTGTTTTGCCATGACTATTGTTTTTTTTTTCCAATCTTTTTTACAGACTTGAGCTCATACTACCTTTGCAATTTTGTTTCCTGTTTTAATTTTCTTTTCATTGTAGTGATTCCCTATCTTATTATATATCCTTATAAATGTTAGTTTCAATGGTTTAATGTGTATGATGGCATTATATTAAATACGGGGATGTATGCAAATTTACTTGACAATTCCCCTATTATTGGATATTGGAGGTGTTTTTTATTTTTAACTATTATAAATATATGTTGTCATGAATACTTGGGATTTGTTGGTTTCCTAGTATCCAAATCAGATGGTGTCATCAATGTATTTAGGCAAACATGCTTTTGAAATTAATACATTCCTGCAGAATGTATGGTATACTTTGCTGGAACTCAGTACAGGGTATTGTGAGTCTCCATGGAGAAAGGAGCCTTTTCTAACTAGAGTGGAGAGGATAATTGGTGTAGAAAGATTTGTAGAGATGGTGCTAGAACTAAATCTTGAAGAGCGAGAGAAGGTGTTTATCAGCTGGAGATGGTGTGTGAGGGGAAGAAACAGAATGAAGCGCACAAAAACATTGAATCATGGTTGTAAGAAAATACCAACTGAAATGGGCTTAAGCATAAAGAGCAAATTTGTTGGCTTGCACAATTGTAAAGTCTATGGGGTTGAGAAATGCAGGCCAGCTCAGAATCAGCTGGATCTAAGTGTTCAAAGAATGCCATTAGGCCTCGCCTTGCATCCCTATTGATTAATGATTCCACTAAACGTTTCTAGATTATTTCTGATTGAACTGACTTGAATCATATGCCCATCCTAGAATACAAATACAAATAGCAAATCACATAAACTGAGGCAGGATTGGGTGTTGTTTGCTGAAGAAAAATGGGTGGTGGTAGCAGAAAAAGGAAAAGTAGATGTTAGGAAGGCAAAAACAGCAGATGAACATGACATTCTATTTAGGAAATTCCTAGTAATCCAGGATAGATAGAGCAAGAGATCAAATGATGGAGGACTTTGGATGCTGTAATGCAAAGCATAGGCTTTATATGGTGTGCAGTGAGGTGCCACTGAAGGGTTTTTAACATGGTCTCTTGATGTATTATTAGTAACTGTATTCCAAAGTATATTTAAAATTCATTCTTTGTATTACACATCCTGTGGGTCTGATAAATGTATATTCTATGGGTTTTGACATGTATGCACTATTACACTATTATACAGAGTAACTTACTGTCCTAAAAACCACCTATGCTCCACCTCTTCATCCTTCCTTACCTCCAAACCTTTAAAAACCACTGGTCTTTTTTTTTTTAATTATCTCCCTAGTGTTGCCATTTTCAGAATGTTACATAGTTGGAACCATATAATATGCCTCATGTTTTTAGATTGGGCTTATTCCTCCCTGTCTTTACATGGCTTGATAGCTCATTCCTTTATAATTGCTGAATAATATTTCACTGTATGGATATACTACATTTTGTTTACTCATTCATCTATTGAAGGATGTCTGTTACTTTCATATATTGGCAATTTCACAATTGCCAATTGATGCACAGGCTTTTGAGTGGCTATAACTTTTGTTTGGACATAAGTTTTCAACCCATTTGGGTGAATAGCAAGAAGAGTGATTTCTGGATCAAACATGGTCCTTTGAAGAAACCTCTGAAGTATTCTCACCTTCATTAATTTACTGAATTTTCACAGGAGCTCTCTGAGGTGTGGTCTATATTCTTATTTCCACATTTTAAATGAGAAATTGACGATCTAAGAGTTTAAGTAAGTTAAGTAAAACATATAAATTCACATAGTTGGTGAATGTATAACCCAGGCATTTAGTCTGCTCTCTTCACATGGCCTGAAGTTTACAATAAAACAATGACCTGTCGCCAGAATAGTTCTCATGATCTCAGCCCAAACCACTCAAACAGTGGGAACTGACCAGCCCCAGAAAAATGGGGAAGCAGTCAGGTTCCTTTAATGTCTTCCTAGCCCACACCCAGAGTCTGCCTTTGAGGCAGACATCCTCTGGCCTTCTCTACAGGACCCAAAAGGCATCATTCCTGTTGGGAAGCTGCCCAGTAACTGGCTGGATAACTAGATGAAGTCATTCAAGTAATTGTTGTTATTAATGACTTAATGTGCTACCCCTCCCAGATACAATGTGCATTTTCATAGTAGCTTTTGATGCATTCACTCAAAAAGGTACAAACACAAGTGGACATTCTCAGGACCAGGCAGGTCTTAGGGGTGAAAGATATGGAGTGACATCTCCTAGTGCTCCTCAGCTTAAACCTCACACTTATTTAGTTCAGACTGTCACACCCACGGGTGATGGCATTTTTCTCTCTCATTCATTCCTAGATGCAAAAATGATCCCCACAGAATGTGAAGAGGATATCAATGGGCAAAACAAGTTAGGTATAGTCACACATGCCTTCCCATAGTGTGGCCTTAATTTCCCATCAGTGATATTTATCAACCTCCTAGGTTAATTACCCTTAGTGAAATATACCACCTTTGTTGTTGCGCAGTGGTGGCATGACAAAAGGGTAGGTAGTTTGGGAGTAGACCAGCCCCCTTTCTTTAATCCCCAAGACAGCTCATATAACCACATAATCAGAATAAAAACAAATGCAGCTTCAGGACAAATCTCTTCCAAGCAGGTGGTTTGGCTCTAAGCCCTCCTCTGTAGAAACTCTGTAACTGCCATTGAGAAAGGTTTCTCATAGGGTTTTATGTATATTTTATTGATTTTTTTTTTTACAGAGACGAAGGGAGAAGGATAGAGAGTTAGAAACATCAATGAGAGAGAAACATTGATCAGCTGCTTCCTGCACACCTCCTACTGGGGATGTGCCCGCAACCAAAGTACATGCCCTTGACCGGAATCAAACCTGGGACCTTTCAGTCTACAGGCCGATGCTTTATCCACTGAGCCAAACCGGTTAGGGCTCTCATAGGGTTTTAGAAAATGAACAGTTCTAGCATGAACTTTGATATTATCCCTTAGACATAGAAAGGGTAGTGTCTTGATTACTACAATGGGTGGCTGGTTTTCATCCAGCATTCTCTATTTTTATCACTAAAATGACTCAAATTCCTTCCTTTTCCTTTAACATGTTAGTAATCAATTGGCAAAACCTTGGCCTTGAGCACCTTTGATCTTATCATGTGGATAATCTTGGGACTCTTACAGTAAATGAAAGTGTTGCTCGCCTGAATTATGACTCTTATTTTTAAAAAGAGGATTTCTGGGTGTCAGTCTATTTGAATGAAGTTTTATCTCTTTGTGGGATCTCAGGGAAGCCATTGCCTAATTCTGGAGTGCTGTTGGGTAAGGATAATGTAACTTTGAGCTACCTCCCTTCCCCCCAAAAGAAATACTTGGGTAGTAATTTTGGAAGGGGAGGTTTTAATTTGTTTCATTCTGGGAGCCAGAATCTGGATGCAATAGCTGGGCTTCCCCGATAGTGTGAACATTTGTTGCAACACCGGTAGAGCATTTAACTTGATATAGCTTTCCCTGCCTCCCAGTGTCCTCAGAAAAAAAAAAAAAAAGGGTAAACTCTGTAACAAGGCTTCAAGGCCCTTCGTGTTCAGATCCTTCTAAATAAATATCCCAGTGCTTCCCTGGCCCTGAGTACTTGGGACTCATGTAGAACCCACGTCTGCAGTGTTACAGTGGTTGATCTCCCCTGCTAAGCTGTAGGCTCTGGACTCTCTCATTCCTGAGCACAGGCTGTGGAATTCTGTAGAAACCCATAAATATCTTCTGAGTGCCCAAAGGACAATTCATTGATGAACCAAAACTACGGGGTGCACTATAAACACTTTCCTAAACAGTTAGCGTAAGCAAATGTCTTAGTAAAACAAAGGCACCATATTAAGTATGTGAAGAGAAAGGGCCCGCTGTTAACTTGTCTCTCCTCACGTTGAACTCAGTAACCCCTTCTGTGGAGAGAAGCCAGGGGGATCAGTCTGCCCCGGCGCTGTGTGTCTTGGCTTATTTTCTTGGCATCTCGGGATGATACTCTAACCAAGTGACCTACCCAGCCAGGTGTCCTGGCTCATTTTTCTTTCCTGGCTCTGCCTTTGCATTGTTCCAGAGGCTCTGCTCTGTGCCACACTCGTCTGTGCCCTGGAAGGGACTCGTCCTTTTATCAAGATTTTCACAGAAATTGCTAGGACTTCTCAGTCTGTCTGAACAAACCTGGGAAAAGTCCACAGTCTAAGGATGATGCTGTTTCTATAAACTGGGTTCTTGTTGTTCATAATTTGCTATTGTAGGACGTCTGCATGGCCTGACCTTAAAGAAGCCCGGTGCTGTACTAAATGTTTGTGTCTCCCCAAATTCATATGTCTAACCTCCGGTGGGATGGCGTTAGGAGATGGGGTCTTTGGGAGATTTGGCCCTCATGAATGGGATTAGTGCCCTTATTAAGGGGATCACAGAGAGCTCCCTCACCCCTTGCACCGTGTGAAGGAAGACACATGGAAAAGGTGTTTGTCAGTGAAGAGGGCTTCCCTAAAGTGGGCTCTCAGCAGACACCAAATCTGCTCATGCCTTCATCTTGGGCTTTAGACTCCTCCAGAACTGTGAGAAGTAAATGTTTAATGCTTGAGCCCCTAGTCTGTGGTATTTTTGTTATAGCAGCCCAAATGGAATAAGACACCTGGATTCCCTCTGTGTGCCCTTTGCAGAAAGCAGAGACCTGCTGACTCCTCCTGAAGCACTTCTTTCTCTGCTCTGTTCTACCACCACCACCATCACCATTATTATTATTACTACCATCCCCATCGTCATTCTCTCTCTCTCTTTTTTTAATATCTTTTATTGAATTTTTACAGAGAGGAAGGGAGAGGGATAGAGAGTTAGAAACATCGATGAGAGAGAGACATCGATCAGCCGTCTCCTGCACGCCCCCACTGCCCACAACCAACGTACATGCCCTCGACTAGGGCATGTAGGCCAATGCTCTATCCACTGAGCCAAACCAGTTTTGGCGCCATCGTCATTCTCACCACCAGAACCACCACTACGATTAACACATTATCAACATTGTCACCAACACTACAACCACCACCACCACCACCATGACCATTATCACCATTATCACAGTTGTCACTTACTCATTCCAGCTACAGTGTTAAGTACCCCATCCGTGTTCATTCACTGAATTCTCACAACAGCCTTATGGAGTGGGTGCCATGATTGTATTCTTCCTTTAGCAGAGGAGAATACTGAGGCTCAGAAGGAGTCTGATTTGCTCAAGGTCGCATAGCTACCAAAATGCACCTTGTAGTCTGCCTCTATGGCCAGGGCATTGTACCCACTGGGTTTTTCTGGGACAACTTGCCCTCTGTGTTCTGTGTTACATTAACAAATACCCTTCTGCACCTTCACAACCTTAGCTCTAGCTGCCAGAGTGTTTTATATTATACTCACTTCATGTGGACCTTACAGGCAGAGCCATGAAAGCAACATGTTTTCCTCTAATGTGTCTTCATTTATTCTATCTGCCTTTTTTTTTTGGCCTAATAAATTTTTATTGTTCAGTTTACTGCAGATGTTCCTCTTTTTTTCCTCCCATAGCTCCCCTCCACCTGATCCACCCCCCCACCCCATTCCCTTACCCCCTATCACTATCTTCATCCACAGGTATAAGATTTTTCTTTCTGTTTTAAATATATTTTTATTGATTTTTCACAGAGAGGAAGGGAGAGAGATAGAAAGTTAGAAACACTAATGACAGAGAAAGATCAATCAGCTGCCTCCTCACAACCCTTTCCCCCTGAGAATTGTCAGTCCATTCCTTTTCTATGCCCCTGATTCTATTTTATTCACCAGTTAATTCTGTTCATCAGATTCTTTATTCACTTGATTTTTAGATTCACTTGTTGATAGGTATGTTTTTGTTATTACTTTGTTGTTCATAATTTTTATTTTACCTTTTTCTTCTTCTTCCTCTTCTTAAAGAATACCCTTCAGCATTTCATATAATCCTGGTTTGGTGGTGATGAATTATTTTAGCTTTTTCTTGTCTGTGAAGCTCTTTATCTGACCTCCAATTCTGAATGATAGCTTTGCTGCATAGAGTAATCTTAGTTGTAGGTTCTTGCTATTCATCACATTGAATATGTCCTGCCACTCCTGTCTGGCCTGCATAGTTTCTGTTGAGAAATCAGCTGACAGTCATATGGGTGCTCCCTTGTAGGTAACTAACTGTTTTTCTCTTGCTGCTTTCAAGATTCTCTCTTTGTCTTTTGCCCTTGGCATTTTAATTATGATGTGTCTTGGTGCGGTCCTCTTTGGATTCCTTTTGTTTGGGGTTCTCTGTGCTTCCTGGACTTGTAAATCCATTTCTTTCACCAGGTAGGGAAAGTTTTCAGTCATCATTTCTTCAAATAGGTTTTCAGTATCTTGCTCTTTCTCTTCCACCCCCATAATTCTGATGTTGGTATGCTTGAAGTTGTCCCAGAGGCTCCTTACACTATCTTCACATTTTTCGACTCTTTTTTTCTTTTTGTTTTTCTGGTTGAGTGTTTTTTGCTTCCTCATATTTCAAATCTTTGGTTTGATTCTTGGGGTCCTCTAGTCTGATGTTGGATTTCTGTATATTATTCTTTATTTCAGACAATGTATGCTTAATTTCTGGTTGGTCTTTTTCCGATTTTTTGGTATTCTCATTAAGATCCTTGAAGGTCTCACTGAGTTTCTCGGCAGTTTGTAGAAGATTCTTGAATAGCATCAATGAGGTTTTGAACTCTATGTCTAGTAGTTTGCTTTCCTCTATTTCTTTCATTTGTGACATGTTTCTTTGTCTCCACATTTTGGTTGCTTCCCTGTGTTGATGGAGTGGTTTTGTGTGCTAGTTGTCCTTTAGGGCCCAGTAGCTCTGCTTCCCCAATCACCTGAGGTGGACACTCTTGATGCACCCCTTTTTGGGCTGGATACACAGTCTTGTTGGAGGTAAGCCTTGATTGCTATTAGTACACTGGGAGGAACTGACCTTCAGGCCAACTGACTGTGAGGATTAGCCTTTTCTATAATGGAAGAACTGCCATACTTGGAGACACCCTTCTGTGGCAGGACTTGCTTTAGTGAGGCTTTGGGGCTCACCAAGTCTGCCTCTTGAGTGTGTCACTTATGTATATGAGGAGTCAAAATCTGGTGTTGTCTCACACTGACCTCTAGGTACACTGATTCTTCAATCTCCAAGGAGGTGTAAGTCAGCTACTGTCTGAGGCCACCGAGCAGGAGCTACAAGGAGATCTACAGATTTCTCCTCTTTGCTGGGAGTTTGGAAGCTTTGGAGTTGTCTGACCCAGTTGCAATTTGTTAGGTTAAGCTGCTTTGAGAGGGCGGGCCATTCATATGCGAAAGCCGGTGCACATAGCTCAGTGGGTTTGTAAATTGGGTGGGGTAGGGCCTCAGGGGATCCCTAAGGCATGGCAAACAGTGCTGGCTTTCAGTCAGTCCTCTCTGCATCTCCGTGTTTCTACGTTCTGTCCCCTGTCTTACATCCCTTGCCCCAGCACAGTAAACGATTCCTGTGTACACCTCTGTGAGAAAGTTACTCTCTCTTTCCGACCAGATGGTAGACAGTCCAGTTTCTCCCTGTATGAGTCTGGGTCCCTAGAATCTCGCCGGAAACTGGAGTTCAGAGCAGTCGGGAACTTGTAACTCCCTCCCAATTGAAAAAACAAACAGCGCTCTCCAGCCCGATTCATGCATCTTTGTAACTCTGCCTTTCTGAGCCTCTGCACTTCTACAAGGTCTCAATGCACATTTTTCTTTCTTTCTAGTTATAGAACTTTCACTCCGCCAGCTTTCCTGTGGTTCTGGGGGATAGTCATTTTGTCTTTTAGTTGTAGTTTTGGTGTGGTTGTGAGAGGCAGCATGTACAGGTGTATACCTTATGTCGCCATCTTGGTTCTCCTTCTATCCGCCTTTCTTTTTTGATGACATCAGCGCTTGACCTTGTGCTGAGTGATCCTTTAGTACTGGCCTTTTTTCCCCCAGAAATAACAGAATCCTGCTGGAGTGAGGATGAAGTGTTCGTAGGAAGCAGTAGGGGGTCAGGTTTAGGGTGGAGCATGTTGGAGGAAGTATTGGGGGAAAATGCCTGAGACCTTGAACTGCAAAGACCCTGTATTGCCAAGTCCCTTCCACTGTATGATACAGGCTTCACACCTTCCATTTCTGTCACTTTTTAGAATTTTCAAAAAATAGAAACTCATCTATCTTTACAACAGCTTCATGAGCTAGGCAGGGTAGGAATTATTGTTTCTGTCTTCTTTTCTTTCTCTCTTTTTTTTTTTTCCAAAGAGAAAACAGCAGCTTAGAAAGTTAAATGATTTGCTGTAGTCACCCAGCTACTACTAAGCAGTGAAGCAGGTTTAGTGCTTCTGTTTCCTTGTTCTATTTTTGCTATAGCACCCTTTCCCCTCTATCCTTGAATGAGCAGACAATAAATAAAAACAGACATGTGCCATCTTTATAATTTAAATTTTTCTTCTATTGCTTCCCCAGAAAACAAGAATGAAAAATGAACGTGGAGTCCCTGTGGACTGGCTTGGCTATTGCTACTACCTTCCTCTCATTGCCACATTCCAGTAGGTTCTGGCTGGAATTTGTGATGAGTGACTTCAAAAGGGCCAAGGCTTTCGATGTTAAACCAATGATATTCGAATCATTTTGTCTGAAAATCAGACTGACTCTGACACTAGTCTGGATTTTTGAAGCCAACTGGCTTGTGTGGTTGTGAGAAAGTCACCCTATCACTTTGTTCCTATTTCCAGCTCTGTCTCAGGTGCTGGGGGAATGATTATACTTGCAGTGTAGAAAAGTAGGAGGGAAAAGGTCATTCTGGAATTTCCAAATGAATAACCACCAGTTATTACCATCCAGTGTTTATGTGGTATTCACTTTTATTTCCCCCTTTCTATCCTTCACCAGAATTCTAATTTTTTTTTCATTATGAGACTGTATTATTCTTATAATAACAGCAAAGAACTAGTGTAAAATGACCAGTAACCAATTAACTATTTTAATTCTGCCTTAAGCCTCCAAAGTGAAATGAATAATAGGTGCAAAATTTGCTTTTTTCATATAAGGGAGAAAAGCCTACCTAACTATAAGAAGAGTATTCTTTACATTTTGTCCTCTATGCATTTCTAAACTCTTAAATGAAGGTTTTTCATATTCACTTTAATTCAATAAAACTTTGTTGCATGCCTCTTTTTGGCTAGCTACTGATTTGATTCTCCGAACAATAAGACAAAGTGCCTGTCCTTATGGAAATGATAAATTGGTGGATGAGAAATGAAAAAAAAAATTGCTGGTTTCCTTAAGACATTGTCTTGAGGTAGAAAAAGTGTCCTAACACACACAGAATTCCAGGACTTCCAGGCACATTCCTTCTTAGTGCTGCTCCACTAGTTCCTATGGCATTGGCCATTCCCCTGTTCCACTGCAGAGGTGGGTTGCTGGTCATCCCAGATGCTGTGATATTGCAAATAATGGCATCATCTCCTGTTTATTTTCTGGTTGGTCCAGTTCAAAGCTTAGCCTGCTGAGCCAATTCTTGCCTCAGCACCCCCTAATTTTCACATCAATAGGGAAAAGCATCATTTCTCCCTAACCCTATTCTATTCTCACACAGAGACCACAAAGTAGAGTTGCCTTCTATTCTCTCAGTTGTGTGGGGATTCAAATTATAAATGTAAAAATTAAAATTATAACAAAATGTAAAAATAAAAAAAAGAAAGCAAACAGAAACCACTCACTCTTTAGATTGAGGTTTCCCTCTTATCAGGATTCCCATTAAGTTGTAAGCTAAGCACTTTGAGGTCAGGGAATGGGTCAGTCCTGCTCATTGTGTATCCCAAATGCCCAGTACAGAGCCTGACCTAGAGTAGGCACTCACTAAATGATTTTTTGAGTGCAAATGGATGACTTCACGACTCAAGCATGCATCGCTGTGAACTTAGCCAAGGACAAGCTGAGTGGCAGACATTATGCTGTATCAAAGTTATCCCTTCCTTGGACACTGGCTGATTATTGAAACATATTTGTGCGACTTGGCCCTCTCTTCCCTCAGGATTAGTTCATTTCCCAGGAGGTTTCTCAGACCCTCATGAAAGTGAAACCTTGGTAGAGGCTCTCCCCAGGATCCCTCCAGACAAGCTCAGGGCTTGTCTAGATCCTGGAGTAAAGACGGCCTGGGCTCAAACCAGCCTTATTCATAAACAACAATGGGAGTGTCAAAGGCAAAGACAAGGACTGTGAGAGGGAAGAACACTTACTTCTGATTGGGCAGGTGAAGGAAGACATTTGGCAGGTTATCAGAGTGAGCGACCAGCTGCAGGAGCAAGGTCACAGAGCACGTGGGAACGCAGTGTTTGGAGCAGTGGTCAGAAAGCCC
>PVJN01027691.1:0-27863 GCA_004026805.1 Lasiurus borealis
ATAAGTTTAGAATCACTGAGTATGGAAAATGTACCCACAGATTAGAACTTAATAACATTCATTTATCCTTCGAATAAATAGAGCAATCTATCATCACTGTGTTCAAAATAACTATCTTATTGCCAACACTGCAATATTTACTTTGCCAAGAATTAAACACCAAACTTCTTGGGTAAACTTCAGTTTGATCCCAATGCTTTACTCCCTGTTATCATTTGCTTTCCCATGTGACTTTGTACTTCCTCCCACTAGAGGCTGAGTTTCCTTTCCCATCCTTCACTTGGGATTCAACCATGTGACTTGCTTTGGCCAATGTTTTAGCAGATGTGATATAACCAAAGGAATGAAATCTGCTTCTTGCTAGGGTTTATCCTCCATCAAGTCGGCCATCATCATGAAGGGAGATTGTGTCTTATACAGCATTGGTGGACTAGATTATTATGCTAGGTGAAATAAGCCAGTCAGATAAAGACAAATACCATATGATCTCACTTCTATGTGGAATCTAATGAACAAAATAAACTGATGAACCAGGTTACATTATACTAATGTAAGATAATTAGTCTGACTCTATTTTGACTTAAAAAAGTATTATACTCATTTGCCTAAATGTTCAGGTACCTGTTTACATTTAAACAGGTATAAATACATGAAATAGATTTATAGCTGTCAGAGGGGAGTGGGATAGGAAAGAGACTGGATAAAAGAGGTGAAAGGCTTAGCCAAAGAACATATGTGCATAATGCATAGACACAGACAACAGTGTGTAGATGGCCAGAGGAAAGGGGAACGAGGGCTGGGTGGAGGTGGTAAGGGAGGAGAAAATGGGGACATCTATAATAGTGCAAACAATAAAAATAAAGTTAAAAATAAAATAAAATAGTTCCCGTGATTTTGTTAGCTTCTTGAGTTATAAGAATGATTCCAGGATTTAGAAATATATATTTATATGGTATGACTTTTAAATATAATCCAACTGCTTAATCTGTTTCTTAACTGAAGAAAGAGGGTTTTTTTCTAAAGCTGGAGGAAAAGCTGTCAGTGAGATGTGGTGTCCAGGCAAAATCAAACCCTAAAATCTTAAGAATGATCAAGGGATGAGGGAGGACATGAACAGGGGGTAAGGGAAGCTGGGGGAAGGTCAATGCGGATAAAATGACATATATGTACTACTACATGTAAGACTTTAAACAGTAAAATAAATTTAAAAAAAAAGTAATTTTGATTTCAAATGATATCATGTGCACTGACTTCAACATCTAACCCTCATGTAAAATTGATATCAGTCTCCTGAGATGAAAATAAAACCTTTATCTCCCCAATGAATTATAGAATCTCCAAACTGTCATAAAGAAATAAAATTTACTAAATTTTAGAATCAATTAGTATTTACCAAGTGCTCCTACTATTATATAAATAATAGCTTTACTGTTTACCATCTATAAAATAATTTTAAGTAGTTATTTGACTAATTTTCTTATCTCTTCTACTAGAGTAAGATTCTGGACATTTTTTTTCATAGTATTAGTTCATTTCAATGCATAGTCTTGTGAATGAAGAAAGAAATTCAAACACCATTCTATTGGATTATTGACATCCAAAAGGACATTAAATGTAAACAGGTACCTGAACATTTAGGCAAATGAGTACAATACTTTTTTAAGTCAAAATAGAGTCAGACTAATTATCTTACATTAAAAACAATGGAAAAATCAGTAAGGTATTACAACCATGACACATAGGAGATCTAATCTGATGAAAAATAAACCCTTTTTTATTTAACTCATTGAATTTTAAAAACTAACTTAAAGAATGCAACAAAAGAAAATGCTGTAATGTTCTGTAAATGCTACTTAAAACAAACCTACAAAACAGGCACTATTCTTATACTTATTACACAGGTGATAAAAATATCATGAGAAGTTATTTTTTCTAATGTCACACAGCTGGAGTCAGTGTTAGAATTTGAACCCAGGCTGACTGGGTCCAGAGTTTTATATATAATCTCTCCATCATACGACCTAGTGCCAAATATCTGACACTAACAACTGATATCTACACAAATAATTTCCCTTTTTGCCCTTCTGAGAGTGAGAATTTTTATATGCACGAATGAAATTCTGAATATCAATTACCCTTTTAAGAAACATATTCCCAAAGCAATATAATTGAACATGAAATAATAATGAAAAAAAGAGAGAAAAACCTTTGGAAGCATTTTTTTTTAATCTAACAGTACATGAGGGAATAATGCACCAATCAGCAAAGTATGTCCCTTGGATGAATTCTAGGCTTTATAAGCAGCTTGCAAAGAAAAGAAATAATTCCGTGGTATTAACAATTCATCAATAAAGGTTTCATGAGTAGAAACAAAAACATCTTTATAGTATTATAACTGCTTTTATAGACATCCAAATACAAATCTAGGCATACTGATAATCTTTCTAATCATGAATATCTCAAGCATGTAATTGCTTCTTTAGCCTATGTTCTAACTACAATTACCTTGAAGAATCATTATCTATTATAATTTAGTATCCTTTAGACAGGCACCACTAAGACAAGCTATATCTTGCCAGTTACTTCGCAAAGGCCCAGTCATTGCATTTTCCTTATATCTAGAGATAGATGCGCTTATACATTTTTCTAGGTGTTTTAATAAATTCACATTTTCCAGTACTCATTTTAATGTAAAAATGGACCTGCCTGTTCCCTGTTTTCTTACTGTGTCTAATATGTTTTTTTCCTCTTCTCTGCTGTCATGCTTTTCCTATATGAGCACCTATAGCTACTCAATAAATATTTGTTATAAAATGAATAGTATCACATAAAGAAAAATCCCAAAATCCTAAAACAATTTACATGCTTATTTTTTTTATTCTTCAAACACCATCCAGGACTATTTTCCTAATGGATCAAATTGACATTCAAAAGGACAATTTCAATCAAATTAATCTTCTGATCTTATCTGAGGTGATTTTAATGGAACCCAGAACTTTTAGTATGCTACGCAGGTCCTTTACTACTTCTACCTTGAAGACTGACAGATGTAGCTGGACTCTGATTTAAATGACCTCATCCAATAAAGTTCTTAGGTTATTAAGAGGGTGTGATTATTTCTCCATAAGCTTCAGTTGAATAAATCATGTTTGTTTGTTTTTTTAAATTTTACTCCTAGCCCTTTCATTCAGACCCCTGACATTAGGGTCTTCATTTTTATAAACTTTAAAAAGTGTTTTTAAACCTTTAAAAATAGAAAAACATTTTCATCTTAATTATAATATACTAGAGGCCCGATGCACGAAATTCATGCAAGGGGCTTGGCCCTCACAGCCTTGCCTCGGCCCTCACAGCTGCAGCTTTGTCTGGAAGGTCATCCAATAGGTCGTTCAGCTGTCTGGTCTAATTAGCATATTATGATTTTATTATCATAGATAGTTAGAACACATTAAATACACTTGGAATATTAGGTTACAGTACCTTTTTAATAGGTTGAGTGTTACTTCCACTGCTTTCTTTTCACAGCCTCTCTGCCTGAAGTAACTAATCACTTATATCAAAAAGACACACTTACACTCTAAGAAAGAGCTTCCACAATTAAAATATTCAGGTTTCAAAACATCCAGATGGATGGTTTCCAATTAGGAAGAGGGAGAACACGGTGCTTTCATAGGTAGTAAGAAAAGAGCCTGACATAGGATTTTAGCTAAGCTTATGTGGGTGGAAATTTCAGTCAAGAGAAAAGAAATCTCCTAAGAAAGATATTAAAGAGAAAAGAACAAACTTTTTTTTAATGCAGGAAGTAGCAGTACAGTAACTTTCCAAAACCTGACATAAATAAAAGTGTGTCACCACATTACAGGGCAAATGGTCTTTATGCCCCTATCAAAAAGTGAACAAGAAACCCCTTTTTAGCACCTCCCATTGATATTGAAAGGAATTTTTAGGGGTGAAATTTTTTTTTAAAAATTAAGGGGTCCATTGAAAAAAAAACACACAGGGCTACAGAGTTGCAAAAGGGTACATTTCCATAAGACAAGGGAGCTGAGAGCAGCAGAAATTACATTTCCATAAGATATGGGAGCAGGGAGTAGCAAAAGGTACACATTTATAAAATAAAGGGAAGGAAACCCCTCATTCAAAGAAAGAGAAAGAAAGACTCAGAGGGAATAGGAGAACAACAAGGGAGAAGAAGGAGGGAATTTCATTTGAGACTTGAGTTCAGGATTTTCTATCATGACCAAATCAAAGGGGCATAGTGACCAATCAGAGGGGATATGGAGGCACAAAAAATTGCCGCCTTTATAAACCCTGGAAAAAGGGACTCAGTGGGAATCTTCCCCCCTCCCCACAGGGGAGTCTTCCTGTTTCTCAATAAATTTCCACCTTTGCTCTGCTATCCTCAGTTCCTGATTTCATTCTTTGACTCCGATGGACAAAGAGCCTGGGAAAAACCATCCTGCCTAAGGGAACACCATGTGTCCCAGTCCAAAAATCCTGTATCAGTATGACCTAAGTTAGTAAAACTTAGACCTAAAGACAATATGATTTTTTATATATATAAGTGGGAAACGCTTTACAACAACATTGAGGTCATTATCATAAGAGTGACTGAAGATAATCTGGGGCAAATATGCCAGCAGAGCATATTGGCTGAGATTACAGAATCTTGGGTTGGACTATCTGGATGTGATCTTGGTTTTTCTACATTTTGCCTCCATAACCATGAGTAAATTGTGCAGCCTTTCAGGTCTAAGCTTGTTCACCTCTAAATCATCAAATTAATAGAATTCTCCAAAAGGAATAAAGAAGTTGTATGTAAAGCACTTGGGACAATCTATGCTGCAGGACAGCTAGAGTTATGAGTTGTTTATGGGCAGCAATACTCATAAGACAAAAAGAGGCAAAAAGTAGACAAAAACCCTCACATCAATCTGATGCTATATTTACTTAACTTTATAGAACAACTAGAGGCTTGATGCACGAAGATTCACACAAGAATGGGCTTTCCTTCCCCTGGCTGCCAGCACCGCCTTCACTCTGGCCGGAGCCACCTTTCTGCCTTCACTCCAGCCCAGAACCACCTTTCCAACTTCCCACACTGCCCAGAGGCCCAGAAGGGCTGGGATGGAAGCATTCTGCTGGCCACTTGGTGGCCTGTGTATGCAAATTAACCCACCATCTTTGTTTGGTTAATTTGCATAGCCACTCCTGATTGGCTGGTGGGCATCACAAAGGCATGGTGAATTTGCCACTTTCTCTTTTATTAGTATAGATTCAAGGCAGGAGTTATAATAGATATATCATCAGTGTGTCACTGGCAGTCTTAGCATGTGCCAAATACAGATTCTTTTGCCACATCACCCATCCAAAGCAGAATCACCAAGGTCTATGTGAGTCATTTGAACATATAGAAACCACAAACACACCTGGTAGGGTGGGAAATAGAATATTGGTTACTAGCTATTAGTTATAAGAAATATTAATAAGAAATATTAATCATGCGATGTTAACTGTGATGTTTTGTTCTGATTTTATAAAGCACATTCTAACCTGGCTGGAGTTGTACAGAGGACCTGGGAGCTCACCTGGAACTACAGCCCATTTTCCCCATCTGGGAGCAATGAAGTCTGGTTTTCCTCTGCCCTTTCACACCCCCAGCCCACAATGCCCAAACTGCCGGTCATCTGTAACTATTATTACCCTTCTTATTCCTTTTGCCTACTTCCCCGTGCCTGTAATACCCATTTTTATTTTGCATACCCGTTATTATTCCTTTTGCCCTCTTCCCCATGTAATCTTAGTCCTTGCACCCCATATGAGCGGCTGGCTTATGGGGTTGGGGGGTTCAGAGCAGATCTTTGTGCATGGCCTGCTGCTTTCCCATAAATAAATGCTCATATATGATTCAGCTTTGTCTCTGCTGAATTGGCTCAAGTAGTGACAGGCAGCCCACACCTATTAGTTGTCTGGTTTCACATCCACCTATTCATATTTTACACTGTCCTAGTCACACAGGTGCCAAAGTATAGCTTCCTCAACATAGGTGCAGTTCTGCGCAACAAAGGAGGCAGACGCCTTCCCCATTTATCTTTACTGTTTCCTAGGAACCAATGCCACAGAACCCAAGGTCATTCTCAGTCAAGTTTGCATCAGTCCAGGCTTGAGGATAACCCTTTACTCTGTTAAATGTAAGAAACATTTAACCTGTAAAGAATTTTGGTGAGTTTATTGGAGCCAAACTGTCGACAATCGCGGGGGAAACGGAATCTTAAAGGATTGAGATAATGCTTCGGAGAATGGCAGCTTTTTCAACTTGTTTGATAAATTACCATCAAAGGAGGAGATGTAAGTGGGTTACATGAAATCCACTGGTGGGAGATGAAGGAGGTGGGAGAAAGCAAAGCGGGGGAGGGGGAGAAATCTCTGAGATTAAATAAAAAGTAAAAGATAGATACATGCTTCTTTCACATAGGTGGGTACAGGATAATTAACAGTCAACAATTAACATGCTAACAGTAACAATGAAGTAATTGTGGTCTCACCGTGGTGCATTTTGTGCCCTCCCCCCTGAAGGTTGTACCTTGATATTCCAAAAGTATGTTCTGGTAGATGTAAAAAGAACAAAGTTGATCTTTATCAGGGAAGATATAGCCTCTGACACGATGACCCACCATAAACTGCTTTTAGTTAAAGTTTCGATTTGAGACCATCTTTTGTGGTTTTGAGTTTGCAAGGCCTTCTTGCACGCCTTCTCTGAGCATGTCAGGTTAGTATGTGGCCCTTTTTTCATCCACAACTCACCATCTGTCACGTAGAAAGTGCTCTAACAATGTTGCCTGCTATCGTTCCAATTAGCAAAAAGGTAATATTCTATGAGTTAGTATATATACTCACTCTCAATGAAATCCTGCCAATGATACGTGGAAGTGGAGGCTATCCGAAGAATTTAAATTATCCCCTGAGACAGCATTACATATATGTTAAAAGTACTAATAATAATTACACATATGTTGAGAGTACTAATAACATTTTTATGCCCCATAAGTTATCTGTTTCCCCCTTATTCTAGTAAAAATATTCCAATTTTTCTTCGGGAGGTCCATTCTTACTCAATCTCATGTAGTTCTAAGTAGAATGACCCACCTTTGTATGTCGGGGTAAGATGGCTTGTGCCCATGATTACTTCAAGACTGACATGTGACTCAAGTGAAGCCAATAAAGATCACTTTGAATTTTTATCAGTTATGACAAAACAGAAATATTTACTCAGCCACTAGTTCATAATGATAGCGTTCTGGGCTGAACGTCAAGGGCCAGGTACCAAATGGCTAAAGCCTGCCTGAGAACAAAGGATACACAGAGAAAAGCAGTGACAAAAGATGCAAAGGAGGTAAAATCTGAGGTCTCTGCAATATTCAAACATGTAAGTCAGTAAATTACCTTTGTACTTTAATTCAGTAGGAATTTGGTGTTTAAGTGGAGTCTAAGATTCCTGACTAAGACAGGATTTGAATCCGGAAGGGAGATGCAAATGTAAAGACAGCATGCTTAACTACAAAGGGCAAAATCCCTAACATATATAGTCCAAGGAAGCGTGTGCCAATGTAGACCAGTTCCACACGTGCATCCATGGCTGAGAAAGCCAGTCTGACCAATCAGGAGGGGGGACAAGCTAACCCTTCCTTCAGAATCAAACACTTATCATGTCCCCAAGAACATTTGAAGTCTATTGTGAAGCAAAGATGGAGTGTCTTTCTAACTCTCTATCTCTCTCCCTTCCTCTCTGTAAAAAATCAATAAAATATATTAAAAAAAAAAAAGATGGAGTGCCACAGTCTCCATTCCTGGAAAAGATTGGCAGAACTTTTGAGCAAATACACATTCTAGTCTACCGGCTGACATGTGGGGCTTCTCTTAAACACCAGAAATCCAATGAGAATAAAGAAACCCTTAGTTATCCAAGAGAAAGAGGCAGAAGCAAATCAACTGGGGACCATATGGAAGATGAAATTGATATTTAAGAAAATAACTTCCGGTTTGTTTTAAAAAATTCTCCTTGAATCCAATCTGAGCAGCCTGAGATGAAGGAGGATCATGGCCAGTATCTGGGATGAGACTAGTATGGTGTAGGTTTGCCATTTAATTATTAGGAAAAGACAAATTAAATTGTTTTTCCCCCAAATACTAAGAAAAATACAAGGTTAGTGCAGCTAAAAGAATTTTTTTTTGTAATGTCTATTATTCAAATGAGATAAATACTTTTTTAAAAATGGCACACAATGGGCCGATTTCTCTAATTATTATAAGATGTAAAACTTATTAGTTGGTGTTTTTAATGTGGCCTTAGATATTCGCATGAGGAAGGAAATAGAAATCCCAAAATATTTCTCATCTTACCGGTTAATTAAAAATGTTAATTAAAAAATGCGCTAGAGACTAGAAATCAAACTTGAAACAAACATTACAGTGTCATGTGATATATTTTAGGTAGAACTTGTCTATATATTAGCTAAGAGGAAAAGTATATATTCAAAAATGAGGGTATAGGGAACATCATCCTAAGAATCGCAGAAGATTGAAATTTGAATATTTTAATCATTTGCATTCTTAAGCCGTGCTCTGTAATGAGATTATAATTTCCCCACAATTTACTACATGATAATGTTAACAACAAGCATATAATATCTGAGTGCTTACTATGAATATACTGAGTAATTTTATATATGCTTTTCTGTTTATCAGAATTTCCTCAGACCCAGCACACTATGAGTTTTAATGACATCTTATTAAAAACCTAGATATCAGTGGCTTTACACCCCCTGACTGATAAGGGACCTCTACTTGCCTGCAAAAATCTCAATTCTACCTGAGAATCTGTACATCTTAATTTATGTGTTCCCACAGGTGCCTATGCTTGCTGAGTACCATTGTAACTACACACAATGGATAGACATTGGAAACTGCTCTTTATTTCCAGTCACTGCTGGACACCCTGGTACTCTGTCAGACACCCACAGACATCTGTCTCTGCTAGTCATGCTCCTCTTACGTTAGGTCAGACATCTGGAATCACCGATGGGCTCTGCAAAGGAAGCACTGGCACACTCCCATTGGGAAAGCAGTACAGGTATGCCAAGTGGTGTGCCAAGTGCTTCCCTTTCCTCATGTCCCAGAACATCTTAGCAGGAAATGATCTTCCGGTTTTGATTTTTATCCTAGTACAGTGGTACCTCGAGATACGAGTGTAATTCGTTCCGTAACCTTGAGGCGTGGGAAATTATGAGACACTCGAGTCATGGTAAACTGGTAGGTCGTGTGCAGCTGGCCGATCCGTGCGATTACACTCATCTCAAATGTTGCTTGTATTTAAAAGCAAAAGTTGCTCGCTCAATCGACAGCTTGTATCTCAAAAATCTTGTATGTTAGGGCACTCGTATCTCGAGGTACCACTGTATTCCAAAGGACTTATAAAGAAAGAGGAAGGTATGGTGGGGGAATTATAACAGAGGACAGATCTCCAAGAGGGATGTTATGTTTAATTTAGGACTGATGATTCCTTCTAACTAGAGGCCCGGTGCATGAAATTCATGCACTGGTAGGGTCTCTAGAGGCTGCCAGCTGCTGGCCAGGTAGTCCTTCCTTTTCCCCGGCTGCTTGCTGCTGCCACTGCTGGCTGGGGCCTCCCTCCCTTCCCCATCTAGCCTCACCACCTAGTCAAGTTCCCAGACAAACTCCCAGTTTGAGGGGACAATTTGCATATTACACTTTAATAATATAGGATAGCCAAGGGTTTCTAACTGTGTCAAATTCATCTTAACAGCTCCTTCCCTCAGAATTAGCTGTCCTTAAACCCTCTTATTCCCTAAGTCAGGAAAAAGAAGGCTGAGGTAGCAATACTTGTACCAGACAAAATAGACTTTAAAACAAAGGATAAAACACGAGACAAAGAAGGACCCCAAACACTTTATAGAAAAGACATATACATCCATATGTTCACTACAGCATTACTTACAGTAGCCAAGATATGGAAGCAACCTAATTGTACACCATAGGTGAATGGATAAAAAAGAAATGGTGCCTATATACAATAGAATATATATCTCAGCCATAAAAAATAATGAAATCTTGTCATTTGCAACAACATGGATGGACCTAGATGGTATTATGCTAAGTGAAATGAGTCAGAAAAAGACAAATGACATATTTCATTTATATGTAAAACCTAAAAAACAAAATAAACAAATAAGCAGAACAGAAACAGCCTCAACGCTATAGAGAACATTTTTACTGTGGCCAGATGTGAAGGAGATTAAGAAGAAAATAATCTGGGCCATACCAATTGTCCAGTAGAGCCCTCCTCTCAACAGGGCCAATCTGATCCAGAATCATGCCCAGATAAACTGAAACCTCAGCAGCAGGAGAGATAGGGTTTAAATTCTTCCCTTCGTCATGTGCAAAGAGCTGGGACTCAAAATTGGGTCTCATGGCTCCAATGCCTATGTTCATTTGACCATATTCCCTGCTTCCCTGATTATAATGTGCTTTCACATTTTAAAAGAGCATTCCTAACTATAATTATGCGGGCACACCAAGATAAAATAACTTCGGAGAAGCTAGAAAGGCTAAAGTATGTTCCATACCACCTGTTTCAGAGTGATCTGGGGAGTTTCTTATTATTTCTGAACTGGGGATCACTTCTGAACTCTTAAATCAGAATCTTTGGGTTTCTTCTCTGCTTAGTATGGCGTGTGCTTGGCCACTCTTATTGACATAATCCAAAAGATTGACTGCCTGATAAAATGTTGCCTTCCCTGCTGTGATGAAAGTTCCTACTCAACCAGATATTTGCATCTCTTCTCACACCAGCATGCATAGAAAGAACAGATATCATCGATGATTTAGCAAGCCATTAGTGCAACGCTAAGTTTTGGGGTACTGCTAACCCTATGTCTTAAACTCCTCATATTTGACACAACACTCTGGGCAGGGTATTTTCAGAAATATATGTCAGCGATGCTTTATGTTCGCATGGAATGAAGAGGCATGGAGTATTTCCCATCATAGAGATATGACACAGAAACAGTACGTCATCAACTCTGCCTTGATCACCTCTAAAGTCCCCATATTGAGGAAGCTCCTTAGCTACTATTGTTATTGAATATAAAGTTAAATAATAAAAGCAAAAGGGGTTGTTTCTCATCTTAAGAAATGTAAAGCCTTAATTAAATGATATTTTTATTTATTTTTTTATTTTTATCTTTTTTATTTTTTATTGTGTTACATGTATACATATCTTCCCATTGCCCCCCTCCCTCCCAAGTGTCTATGTTCATTGGTTATGCTTATATGCATAGATACAAGTCCTTTGATTGATCTCTTATCTACCCCACCTCTCCTTAATCTTCCTGCTATAATATCACAGTCTGTTTGATGCTTTACTGCCTCTTGCCTATGCTTTTTTGGTATAGGAAAGCTGGCAATGGCAAATGAGAAATTCATGCATCCACAAAGGAGTGATTGTCCAAGGATCTACATCCTTAATATTTATGCACCTTACGATCTGAGAAACACATTGAGGTGATGTAATTGCTAACAACCTTTGCAGCGTACTGGGATCATCTGGGGAGGATTAACCAGCAGTGTTGCTGGATCCCAGTAGCGGAGATTCCCATGTAATTGGTCTGAGGTGTAGTATTGGTGCTCTCCAGTTGTTTCTAATGTGCAGCAAGGTTGAAAACCGCTGCGATCAGAGAATTATTACATGATTAGTGAAAATGCCTACAGAAGAAATTCCTCTCAGAAGAAATGTGAAGAAAATGCTAATTAGGACAACAAAAGCAATTGGGGAGAGTTTACTAGGAGAAATAGTAAATATGAAAACTCAAAGGCAAGCCTAAGACATCAACTCTCAAAAATAGTTAGGTAAAAATAACTAGGTTCGAAATACAGATGGCAGTGACCATGGAAGAGTGGGAAGGATAGATGTTTATGTAAAAGAGAATGAAGACGTGGAAACCCTACCCAGCCAGGGTGGCTCAGTAGTTGAGTGTCAACCTATGAACCAGGAGGTCAAATTTGATTTCCAGTCAAGGCATATGCCTGGATTGTGGGCTCAATCCCCATTAGGGGGCATGCAGGAGGCAGCCAATCAATGATTCTCTATCACCACTGATGTTTCTCTCTCTCTCTCTCTCTCTCTCTCTCTCTCTCTCTCTCTCTCTCTCTCTCTCTCCTCCCCCTCTACTTTCCTCTTTGAAATCAATAAAAAATATTTTTTAAAAAAGAAGTGGAAAACCTTACCACCCAGAATGAGGAAAGTGAATTCCACTTGAGAGCCAACATAGGTGTCTGCAAATGGCAGCGGCATGAAGAAAACCATACTTGACAATGAAAATAGCATAGCAAGGTTGTCCATCCAATCTATCTTTGAGAGAACCAACTCTAGGAAACTTTATTTCCTTGTGTCTCCCTAACAGGCATTTTTAGCTACATTGATGAAGAAACTATATTCACAATAAAGAAACCTCTTGTGGGATCATGAAATGATCTAATGTTTGCTGGTCCAATTTTGCATGGCTGTAGAACTAGTCCAGACTATAATTGTTAGTCTATGGTTAAAGATTGCAAACAATGAAGAATTAGCATTAGCTGATGGCTTGTAAAATCCTCTTGAACTTTTTTTTTTTTTTGATGTTTTTACAGAGAGGAAGGGAGAGGGATAGAAAGTCAGAAATATTGATGAGAGAAACATCGATCAGCCACCTCCTGCATGCCCCCTACTGGAGTTGTGCCCTCAAGGAAGGTACATGGCCCTGACCGGAACCGAACCTGGGACCTTTCAGTCCGCAGGCCGACGCTCTATCCACTGATCCAAACCGGTCCCGGCTTGAACTTTTTTGATATTAAAAAGCACCAGATTTGAAAGTCATCAGAGGAGAATATTTGGATGACCTATCTATACAGAAGCAGATTCAATGCCCCTAATTCTGTCTGCATGGCTCCAGGTAGCACATCCTCACTGGACACACATTCTCCCTGGTTCTGCTGACCAGTTTTGGTCCCTGCCAGTATCAGGGTCATTATTTCAGACTCTCAGGTACTTTGACTGTCAATAATCCCTCTGCTTAATCTTGATCCTAAAACTCAGTATTTCCTATGGCTTTCACCAGCACATTATGAACTTCTATAAATTCTTGCTCTGTTCTCTGGAGTAGGATAGTGATGAAATATTGCTAGACATTGATGATTATAGTATTCTGATAAATAATAATGAGACAGAGCAGATTAAGAGGAACCATCTCAAACCAGACATACCCATTTGGTCATAGACATTCTAGAGCAGTGGTTCTCAATGTGGGGCACCTGCCCCACAGAGGGACAATTTGATTTTTAAGGGAAGGCAATTCAAGAATGAGTTATTACCAGTGAATATTTTGTATTTCTTTTGGTTCTAGAAGCCTCATATACAGTGTGTGTGTGTGTGTATGTATATATATATATATATATATATATATATATATATATATATATAGTGATGTATTTATGCATTTCAGTTCTCTATTATATGTTTTGAAATTTTATTTGCTATTTTTTTCATATCACTTCATATATTATTATTCTTTTAACAATTTCTTACTGATTTCTTCCTCAGTACTTTATCCTTTCGTTCTTTTGTTTTTCTTTCATGGATGCCATGTTCTTTAGAAGCTTGTTTAGACCAAGTTAATGGCCTTTTATGTTTCCTCCATGTGAATAGAGAATTCACTTTTTAAATAATAAGAATTATATGTCACAGGGGTGGGGGCATCAGGATTTTAGAGATGCTTAGGTAGGGCATGGCCAAAAGAAGGTTGGGAACCACTATTCTAAAGGATATTCTAATCTCAATTTTTAGTTTAGGGTGTGTACGGAACCGGTCTAGAGTAGAGCTCTATTAGGAGATCTAAAATCACATTGTGCTCATTTGCTAAAGGGAAATGGCAGTGGAGAAAACAATAGTCACACTGGGAAATCAGGATTGATGGATCTGGGGATCATGAAATCTTATAAGTAGAGAACAGATCTCTAAGTATTGGCGGTCTTCAGGAAGTGCAGAATTCCACACAACTGGAGTACAGAAGGGTGTTATTTATTAACTTTGTTTTAGCGAGGTTACCATATACTGTTATACAAACAGTATATGATATGGGAACATATCTTAGAACTTACTAGAAGAAAGGATGACAAGATGGGCTGGAGCTTCAAAATCCCTCTTGTTTCTAGTTAGGCTAGGCTTCACTGAGGCTGCGTATCCATTTTATCCTTGGAGAATCTTTGTTGTTATTTTGTTGTTTATATGTAGATCCAAGAACTATCTAATCAGAATGTCCTAGGTCTTGGCCTGGACATCTGTGTCTTCTTTTTAAAATATATTTTATTGATATTTTACAGAGAGAAAGGGAGAGAGATAGAGAGTTAGAAACATTGATGAAAGAGAAACATCAATCAGCTGCTTCCTGCACACCTCCCACTGGAGATGTGCCTGCAACCAAGGTACATGCCCTTGACCAAAAGTGAACCTGGGACCTATCAGTCCACAGGCCAATGCTCTAACTACTGAGCCAAACCAGTTAGGGCTGGACATCTGTGCCTTTTAAAACTGAGCAAAACAAGCCAGTCAAAGAAAGGTAAGTATCACATGATCTCACTCAAATGTGGAATCTAATGAACCAGATAAATTGATGAACAAAAACAGACCAAAACAGAAACATGAACAGGCAGTAGGCCCTCAGAGGGAAGGCAGGGGAGGGTGGGTGAGAAGAGATCAACCAATGAGCTTATCTGCATGACCTATGGACACAGACAGTAGGGTGCTGAGTACCTGGGGGTGGGTGGCAGGAGTGGGCTGGAAGAGGTTAATGGGAGGTAGGAAGGAGGACAATAAAGATTAAAAAATAAACTGCATAGGCAATTCATATGAACTACCAGGATAAGAGCTACAGTCCTCAGAGTCAGAATGGGGCTGACCTGGCTGGAAAGGGGATTTAGGGCGCCAGCAGTAGTGGTGAAAGTAGCAAGTGGGAGGAGCTACCGGTCCAATTAAAGCACACTTCTGGTCAAAGCACTATGGGGAAGTTTAGCCCTCAAGAAACGTTAACAGGATTTCCCTTTCTGGCCCACCTACTTTCAAGAATTATCCAGTATGAATCAAAAGAGTTCTGCATTACATTCCAAAATTATGGATGACTTGGAGCCACCGCTATCCCAGGAATGGATGTAGGTTACTTTGACACACAGAAGACTTTATGTATAGCCTATGAACCATTAGACATTTAGGTCCAGTATAAAAAGAATTTCCTAATATGAAAAATCTCTGAAACATCTAAAAAGAGTAATTTTGGCACTTTTCTATCATTCAAAAATGTGATGATGGATTCGCTTCTCACCTCTTAGGTATATTATTTTAGATGAGTACATTTCAGTAGCAGTGATTCTTATATCGGTGCAGACAGCCCATTACAAACAACCAGAGGAAGGCTACCATCATGTCTCTAAAAGTGAGGGTACACACAAGGCTTAATTCGTTCATGTGCAGTAAACAGTTTAGTCTTGAAAACAGAAACTAAAGTGAAGATTTTATTTCTCTCTGGTCATTTTTATCTCCTTGGCTGAAAGATATTACCAAGATAAAGGAAGCCTTAAAATCTAGCACTAGGTAATCAGAGTTGAAGGAATATAACTTTTCTTGGAAATTATTGTCTTAAATCTTCTTTGGCTCAAGACATGCTTGCTTCTTTCTGAAGTGGCTTGAGCTGAGAATCAAGCCTGAAGGGACTTAGGAGCCAAATAGTTCCAAAGCACAGATTCAGCTGGTAATTAGGTGCTTGAGATTCATATCTCTCTGCCAAGTGAAGATAAGAAAGCAAAATATATTATACTGCCTCTAAGATTCAAAGGATTGGTCACCTAGTGACTATGTTTGAGAGATACTCAAGATCATTATCATTGTGGGGGGAAAAATGAAAACCAGCCCTGAAACAGCTTTGATTAGCAGGAGCACTCCCCATGCATCTGGGACTAAAGGGCACATTACATCCCTGAGACCAGGGTAGCTTCCATTGAGAGCTCAGAATTGCTAATTGAATCCCTGTTTACTGAGAAATGCACCCCCTGTTGGAATACGCATGAGGACTAGTAGAGTTCTTGAATGCATGGCCTTTTTTTAAAAAAAAAATAACTAAAAGTAGTAATTCTGAGAAAGATGATTTCAGAACTGGTGTACATATCTAAAGCTGCAATTCTTTACTGATGCCAAGGAATCCACACTGTGTATTTAACTTGAGAGTCAGCTGTCTTATACCAGGAAGTTATTCAGCTATCTCTTTAAATTATGAAAACACTCACCCTTTTTTCAAAGCTGAACAGAGAGCCTTCACAAGAAATACTTTTCTGGAAATACTAAACTCAGCCTTAGCCGATTTGGTTCAGTGATTAGAGCTTTGGCCTGTGACCTGAAGGTTTGATTCCGGTCAAGGGCACATACCTAGGTTGCAGGCTTGATCCCTGCTCTGGTCAGGTCATGTTCTGAAGGCAACTGATTTGTGTATCTCTCTCATATAGAGGTTTCTCTCTCTCTGTCTCTCCCCCTCCCTTCCACTCTCTCTAAAAATCAATGGAAACATACCTTTGGGTGAGGATTAACAAAATATAATAACCTCAAGGTGCAAAATTTGTCCTTAGAAATAGTAAAAAAATAAATATAAGTAAAAATCGGGTGTAGCACAAGGGAGACAACTATCATTTCAAATCTCTAGACTAACATATTCACCTCTTCTCCGTTTTCCAGAGCACTGCTGCATGGAGGCCAGTATTGGAAATCAAAAACGTAAAATTTTCACACCAACTTTGTTTCTAGTGTATCTTGGAAGGGGAAGATGATTAATGCTGGATCAGCCCCTGACCAAACTTGGTCAATCAGGATTTCTCCCTTGGGAACCTGAGAGAAGGAATGGCTTAACTAACTAAAGCCAGGAGCTAGGAGTTGGTGACAACAAATCACCCACCACATTTTTTTTCCTTCAGGAAAAAACAAAACAAAACATGGAAAACCTATTTCAGAAGAAAACAAAATAAGCAGACGAGCATAGAGTGACAAACAAGATAAAGAAGGAATTGGGAATGCCAAGGTCATTTGCTAGCAATTCATTTCTGAATCCTGGGGGAAAAAAATCCACCTTTAAGTTCATTGAATCCTGCCATTAAATACCACCTCCTACTCTTATAGGTGTGAGGTAACTGGATTAAGTTTTCTTGACTAGGGATAGAAATCTTTACCATTATAAAATATAATGGAAAAATACATTATTGCTAATAACCAAAAATATAAAATCCCTATCAATAATAAAATGTTATAAGTGATACGTAATTTTATAGCTAAATAGAAATAATTACTAAAGAATATAATAGAAGAGATGCATAAGTGGAGAAAAAAGACCTATTTCTAGGTTCTTTCCCAAACATATCAAAAATGCTCAGGGCCTAACTTAGTCATTTAACATTGGGAAGTTCTCCTGTGGAAATCATCAGAAATATTCAAAAGTGTGATGATAAGGATAGATATCATATAAATTTTTACAACCTAAAATTATTAAAATATACAGTAATACAGTGGTACCTCGAGATACGAGTACCCTAACATACAAGATTTTTGAGATACGAGCCGTCAAGTGAGCGATTTTTGCTTTGAAATATGAGCAACATTTGAGATAGGAGTAATCACGCGGATCGGCTGGCTGCACACCACCCACCAGTTTACCTCGACTCGAGGAGTCTCATAGTTTCCCACGCCTCAAGGTTATGGAATGAATTAAACTCGTATCTCGAGGTACCAGTGTAGTAGAAAAATGATCAATTAAATTGTTGAATATCATTGCAATGAATACTGAAGAACAATTAGATTAATCAATATCAAAGAGTAATATGATGAAAAGTCACAATATTATTAAAAATGGTAAATTAAAAACAACATTCATAATAATCTACAGTAGTTTAAGTTATGAAGTTGTTTAAATAACTGTCTAAAATTATATAGACCAGAACTAGCAATTCTGGATATATGGGGAATGGTGATATTTTTGTTTTTTCTTTATAGTTTTCAAAACTTTCCAAAATGTAAAGAAAACCAGAAGAAAAAGTATGATATGTGCTAATAGAAAAAAAAAAGTATGGAGCGGCTATAGGGTCAAGCCTGAGACTGCCCTGTAGCAGAGCCACATACAAGTCCCAGCTTGGAGGGCAGAGCCTCCTAGCACAATGAAGCTGAACGGTATAGCCCTCCCTTGTTCCTAGGTAGCTAATGGGAGGTGCAGCCCATTACTCAAAACAAGGCTTGAGCAACACAATAGATTTGAAACTCACAAGACATTGTAAACATGCTGGCCATTCCCCTTGTCTTGTTTTGTGTGCTCTGACTATAAAATAAACCTTTGGCTTACAGGCTGTGTCACTGTTTCTTCATCCAGGCACAGTGATCCTACCTGGCCCCAACTGTATTATTATCTTGTCTGTCTTCTTTAATCCTTCACCGCCCCTCCTCAGGTTCACCCCTGGCCGTGCTGGATGTGGTGCAACCCTCCATTTTCAAAGTCAGCAATGGGAATTGAGTATTGCTCACAATACTATCCCTCTGGTTCTGACTCTTCTGTCCTTTCTTTTCCTTTTGTAAAGATACTAGAGGCCTGATGCATGGATTCGTGTACTGGTGGGGTCCCTCAGCCTGGCCTGCACCCTCCCACAATCCAGGACCCCTCGAGGGATGTTGGACTGCCAGTTTCAGCCCCATCCCTGCAGGCCAGGATGAGGGACCCCACCAGTGCATGAATCTGTACACTAGGCCAGTTTCAGCCAGATCCCCCAAGGCCAGGCCAAGGGACCCCACCAGTGCATGAATCTGTACACCAGGCCAGTTTCAGCCAGATCCCCCGAGGCCAGTCCAAGGGACCCCACCAGTGTATGAATCCATGCACCAGGCCTCTAGTATGCATATAAGATCTTTGTTTAATCTCTTTCCACCTTCCCTTCTCCCACTTCCCTCTGAGATTCATCAATCTCTTCCATGTTTCCATGCCTGTGCATTGAGTGTCTTCCCCCTAGTGGTCAGTGTGCTTCAGAGCTACTGGTTGAATGGTGGGATGGTTCCTTAGGCTAATATATATTATTACATTGTACCACTCACAGAATCCCAAAGGATCTCTTTATTTTGGGGCTAATTAGCAACTTTAATTCCATCTGCAGCCTTCATTATCCCTTGCCATGTTGTATAATATATTCACAGGTCTTGCAATGAGGAAGTGAACATCTATGGGGGAAGGGATATTACTACACCTACCAAAGAGTGTTTTCTTTGAAGAAAGGTTGATGGTGGAGAGAGCAGTTAATAACAGTTATTTTAACAGCTCAAGGCTAAGGATTTAACTGGGCTAGAGAAAATGTTGTCTTATTGAGATTTGCAGGGTATAAAAGAGTAGAGGGTAAAATGATGTTTCTGAATTCAAGGATCAGAGCAACAGTCCACTGCACTCAATGGCACAGATTAAAATCCTGAACTTAGAGCAATGACTTGCATATAGAAAAGGCTCAAGACACACTTGCTGTGTTATTGACTTAAGAAATAATTCATTCCATTACTTTTCTTAGCTTTTAGAATTCAATGATTGCTTCTCAGATTTCTCTGGTACCTACTTATTTAAACCTGATATTTCAAACCTTAAGATTATTTGTTTTGTTTATATTCTTATTTATTTTTAAATATGTTTTTATTGATTTCAGAAAGAGGAAGAGAGGGAGAGGGATAGAAACATCAATGATGAGAAAGAATCATCAATCAGCTGCCTCCTACATGCCCCTTGGGATCGAGCCCACAACCTGAGCATGTGCCCTGACAGGATTCATTGAGTGGGTTGTGAGTTCACTGGAATAACAAATAAAGTTTCCCTGTGTATTTCACATGAGCCAATCCTCCCTCCAATATCCTGTTATATGATAGCATTTTAAAAATAGGCCCTAGTAGATAGAGCGTCAGCCTACAAACTGAAAGGTCCCAAATTCAATTCTGTTCAAGGGCACATGACCGGGTTGTGAGCTTGATCCCCAGTATGGGGTGTGCAGAAAGCAGCCGATCAATGATATTCATCATTGATGTTTCTATCTCTCTCTCCCTCTCCCTTCCTCTCTAAAATCAATAAACATATATTAAAAATAGTACAGCATTTCTGTTCTGTTAATTGCTGAATTGGATAGTCCTCTCCTATTTTAAAAATAGCTGAATTCAACAAATGGTATAAAAAACAGAGCTCAGAATCTCAGCATCTTAGAAATATTCTGTGAATATTTAAAATAAAGGGCCCATATACCATTGGCCATCTTGTATTATCTTTGTATTGATTATATACAGTATGTATAACTTAATCATCATTGACAAATAATGTTAATGGGTTGCACACTAAAGCTGTGTCAGGATTAGATATACTTATGACAAAGAAACATCAGAATCAAATTTATAATAAAACATTTGATGGCTGCCAAAAGCCAAGGATGGTACACATGGTTTTCCTGTTTATGAAATAAATAGTAGTAATGAAATAAGTTGTAAATATTAGTTCTAAATAAGGATGGGTCCATTTCTGATTTTGTCAAATACAGAAATAGACATTGAACTGGGTGTTTGGGTTAAAGGATGAATGAATTCTTCAAGCGAGGAGTGACACAATTTACAAGATAGATGAGAACACTTGAGTCAGGAAAGAAATGGGGAAAAAATGTTAAAAAGCAGAATATGTTAAGAGTACTAAGAGGATATAAAAAAGAATTGAGAAAAATGTTTTAGATGATGGTAAAAATCTTTCTTTCTTCTCTTCGTCCTCTTTCCCTCTCTCTCTTTTTCCCATAATTACTGAGAGACTGACGTTATACTGGTCCTTAGGCTAAGTTCTGAAGAGATAAAGAGTGTATATGTGGCAACTTCTTAATTCAATAAATAAAACAGGTATTTAATTTTTATGTACAAGTAATCTTTGGATAATAATCATACATAATAGGAGTGAACTGGTGAAGTACCTTAAAATCTGCATTGATATAACCTCTCCCTGGAGATATTTTTTAAAAGAGGCCTTTTTAAAAAGCCCTGCAAAATTGTTTCTGCCCTACAGGAACTCATATCCTAATAAAGAACCTAAGCATAAAAATATATACAATATATTATCATAAATTTTGTAAAAGGATTAAGAGGTTAGCAAGTAGAATTAGAAAATAAAGAAAGAGGGAGGGAAGCTTTACAGGCAGGGATTATTTCCTGGAACTTTGTTTTTGTTGGAAATAAAATTATAAGCATATTCAAGGGTCAGAATCATGGAGGGCCTCATATCTATGCTCAAACGTAAACCTCCACGAGAAGCAGTAGAAAGCTTCTATTAATGTTGTTTTTATTTGTATATGTATGTATGTATGTATGTATTTAAACCTCATCTGATGATATTTTTTTCCATTGATTTTTTTAGAGAGAGTGAAAGGAAGGGAGATGAGGGAGAGAGAGAAACATTGACGTGAGAAAGACACATTGACTGGCTACCTACCGTTTGTGCACCAAGGAGGGCCAGGGATCAAACCTGCAACTGAGGTGCGTGCCCTTGGCCGGGAATCAACCCTTCAGTCCAAGGCCCAATGCTCTAACCACTGAGAAAATTGGCCAGGGTCATTAATTTTTTAAAAAAGCTCATTGGTACCTGGATGGTAACATAAAACTGAAACATTCTAAGGGCATGATCTTGTTAATAGCCAGCTACTTCAATGTTTCATTTATTCATCTATCAATTCAACAAATATTATTAAGCACGTCCCGGGTTCACAAGTCTTTGTTAAGTTTTGAGGATACAGCTATGAGCAAATAAGTCCTAATTGTGCCAAAATGGACCTTAGAGTATAGCAGGAAAACAATCACTGAATTGATACCTTTTTACACTTATTTGATATTTACTCTGCACCAGTCATTGTTGTGCATGCTAAACATAACATTCAAAAAGATATCAAAAGTCTTTACTTATGGTGGGAGGAAGAGAGAAAGTAAATTTAAATTTAAAGCATACATAGGTGCCATGAAGAAATCAGTATTGTGATAGAAATGCCTGTGTTGACTAGGAAGGCTTGTTTCATGAACCATGAGGGGCTGAGACAAAAATTCATAATGAGAATGGATCAACCATGTCCCGATCAAGAAGTGCTAAGTGCAGAGGTCCTGCTGAAATATCCTAAGTGTGAAACATTACAGAAATGAAAATTAGGTCACTATGGCCGGCATGTGAAAACAAAGGGGAGAGTACTAGGAACTAATTTTGGAGGAACAGAGACTAGATCACATAAAGTCTTATATGACTAAAGGTTTTGGAATATATTCTAACATTATCACTAATAGTATAATATATCCAATATAAGGAACTTTTAGAAAATTTTATTCTGCATTGTAACATAATCTTATTTGCATTTGGAAAAAGATTGATTTGGGTGCTATGTAGTTAATGGATATTACCATAGGCAAGAGTGAAACCATCAGGATATTATAATATATTATAATCTGTAACCTGCAGGTTACAGATTATAATATATTACAACAGAAAGTATGGAGAGAATTAAACAAATTTGGTATATATTTTAGAGGTGGTCTGAATAGAACTCTCTGATGTGAGGGAATGAGAAGCATGAAAAATTTCTAGATGTTGTCACTCGAGCAAGTGGATGGATGCTTGTGTCTCTGTGGGAATGAGAGAGGAAGATTGGTCCTGAGGTATGTTCCAATATTCGAGAATATGTTAGAATTAAGAGTGTTTGGAAATAAAAATCCCTTAAAAGTAGTAAATATTAAATAGGTAGTTTGATATAAAATTGTTTTCTTCAGAGGTAAGTCTAAATGGTATAGAAAGTCTTACAACTGAGTCAAATAATCTAAGAATGTAGATAAGGATGGGAAGGAAGCTCAAGACCAATCCAAGGAAGAACCAAGTCAAAATTTAAAGGTTGGGCAAAAGAGTCAAAGAAGCTGCCTTTTAGATGGGAGGAAAGCTTTTTGGAAGCCAAAAGAAAAAAGTATTTCAGAAATAGAAGAGATATTCAGGAGACATGTTGCTAAGTGAGGACCAGCAACATGAAGATTGTTGTTGGCTGACAACAGTTTCAAAGAAGAGAGAAAAGATTTGAGGGAATGGATTTAGAAAAGAATGGAAGATGAGGAGGTTGAGACAGTGACAGTGACCGTAGATAACTGTTTAGCTAAAATTTTAAATATAGTGAAAAATGAGATAGTAATGGAAGGGTTGATAGGGTGAGGGTATTTTAAATATGGGAGACACTAGAGCACAGTAGTATGATAATAGAATTATCTTTAAGGAAAGAATAACAGGATTCAGGAGAAAGAAGACTCATTGCAAGAAGAAAACCTTTTAGCCCAGCCAGTGTCTCAGTGGTTGAGCATTGAATTATTGGCTCTCTCCGAAATCAATAAAAACATATTGTATCCTTTACACTACAATTTCTTTATCTATTTACTGATGGACATTGGGTTGTTTCTCATTTGGGCAATTTTGAATAAAGCTGCAACAAATACTCTAGCATATGTTTTATGCAGTTTTCTTTTGAGAAGGTATGCAAGGTTTATGTGTCAAAAAATGGCATCATTTGTAGCATTTCATTTTCCAGTTTTGCTGATATGGAAGTAAAATTATTATGTATCGACCTTGACTACAGTGACCTTGCCAATACCCTTATTTGTTTATTCTTCCATTGATTATTTTTGTTTTCTAAACAGATAATGATAGCATATGAGAATGACAGTTTTATTTCTTCCTTTAAAATTCATATGCTTTTGTTCATTTTTCTTGTGTTTTTGCACTGTTGGGGTCTCACATTCACTGAGGAATAGTAGTCATTATATAATACATCCTATTCCTTATCACAGAAGAAAAGCTTTCAACCTTTTGCTATTAAGTACAAATGTTCTTGATTGTTTCGTTTTGCTTTTGTAGAAAATATTGATCAGATTAAGAAAGTTATTTCAAATTCCTAGTTCCTAAGAGGGTTTTTCCTTATCTGAACATTGTATTTTATCAAATCTTTTCCCTATACCTATTGAGATGGTCATGTAATTTTCTTTCATTGTGTAAGTGTGCAAAATGGCACTGATAGATTTTCAAATATGAATCCAATCTTCTATCCTTATAAAGCTACATGACTATGATACATTTTACTGTAAATATGTTGCTAGATTTGATATGCTAATTTTAATTTAAGATTTTTGTATATATCTTTATAAGATTTGTTTGTAATATTTTTATCATAATATCTTCATTAGATTTTTCAACTCAGTTTACATTAAATTTTCAAAACAAGTGGGAAAGTTTTTCTCATCTTTTGTTCTCTGCAAGAATTTATATAAACTTGATGTCATCTTTTATTAAATGTTTACATGAATTTATCTGTGCCTAGAGTTTTCTTTCTTAAAAGCCTTTAAAATAAATTTAATTTATTTAATAAAATAAGGATATTCAGAAATTCTATTTTTATTGGTTCAATTTTGGTGATGCTCTTTTTAAAGAAACTTTTCTTCAGTGAATTATGGGAAAAGAATGTAAAACTGTCATACTCCAAGTAAAAAGAAAATGTTTTCCATTCAACAATGGAAAAGAATTATTTTTTACTTTATGTTGTATACTCAAAAAATTGCAACTACATCAAAACAGGAAAAGGCTATGTTTTTATTCTTATATATGAACTTAATCACTTTTAAATAACTTTGCAATAATACACATTCTAAATATTCAAATGGAACTTCTATCAATGTCTCCCAAGTTAATGTATTCTTGGTATGTTTAATATTTAGGTAATATTACATAATTTATTTCATTTAATTAAAATTATTTTGCATTACTTTTTTTACCTATATTTTCTTTATATTTTGTTTGATCAGACTGGATTTTAAATGGGTGTGTATATGAATCAATTAATTGAATTGAAAGAGGGTTATAGTTAGAATTTCAACTTATAAGCTTAAACATTTTATATCAAGTTGCTTTATATAATCTACATATAATAATAACTATAAACATGTATTTTTTAAAAAGGTATCTCTTGCCCGGCCACCCATGCTACTTTCTTGTATAGTCTTTCTTGGGAAATCTGTTAGCAATTTGGCATTTCATACAAATAAGTACATATGTAATTTTTAATGTAATGTAAACTATTTACATAGACTTATTCAAGAAATTTATAAATGCATGAATGTTTTATAATTTAAAATACATAAATTAAATTATACATTTGTATAAAAATAAACTTTTCATTTCATCTAAGCTTTTAATTCATCATTCTAAAATTAATCATAATCCTCTTACTCTTTTAAGTGTGTAATCTTTAATAATTTCTCTTTTTACATTAATTTTACTTTTGACTTAATCAGTCTTGTCAGTGAATTATCAATATTTTTAATCTTTTCAGAGGACCATCTTTTGGCTTGAAAGTTTCCATAATTTTCCAATTTTACTAATTTTCTTCAACTTTACTAATTTTTACTATTGCCTTATAATTTCTTTTTTTTTACTGTATTTGTATTTAACAAATATAGTATTCCTTTTCTTTTTTCAAAATATATTTTTATTGATTTCAGAGAGGAAAGGAAAGGGAGAGAGAGAAATAAAAACATCAGTGATGAGAGAAAATCATTGACCATTGACTGCCTCCTGCATGCCTCTTACTGGGGATTAAGCCTACAATCTGGGCATGTGCTCTGACTGGGAATCAAACCATGACATTCATGGGTTAATGCTCAACCATTATGCCACCTCACCCCATCCAGGCTATGCTATGTTTTCTCTAATGTCTTGACACAGTTCTTTTCTCAAGCAGAATCCAGTCAGGAAAACACCGATCATATCAATAATTGAAAACAGATGAAATTTAATACAAAGAATTGCTTACTTCCCATCCTTAGCCTCTGAAAACCAATGATACTTTCCAACACTACAATTTAGACTTGTCATTTCTGGAATTCCACATAAATTAAAAATAAATTTTCTGAATATCCCGTTTTTATTAAATAAATTTCACATAAAATTGTCTAATGTATGCTTTTTTCTGCCTGGCCTTTTTCATTCAGTGAAATGTTCTTCAGAATCAGTTATGTTATTATGTGTAATCAGTAGTTCTTTCTTCTTGCTAAGTAATTTTCTATTGTATACATATAAAATACAATTTGTTTATTTGTTCACCTACTGATAGATATTTTGGTTATTTACAGGTTGTGACTATTAGGAATAAGTACTTTATAAACAGCAGTCTATAAGTTTTATATAGACATTTTCAGGTAAGTAATTATATGTAGAAATTCTGGGTCATGTGGAAATTTTGAGATTGTAAATACAATGCTTCAGAATATTTACTTAGTGGTAACTGCTTTTATATTCTTTTAATAGATTAGTGCTTAGCTCTATTTTTTCATTTTTACAGTAATTGCATAAGTAGGTTTGTGAGTTATTAGGAGATGCTGCATTAAAAACCAGGCCTAAATTCATGGTCAAATTTAATGAATGCTAATATAGTGTTAAGAATTATAATTACTTGACATTATTTCATTTACTTTTTATGATAACCTAAAAGAGTCTGTATATTAGTCTAATTTTTCAGATGGTGTGCATACTTGGAAAAATTAATAATAAAATTTTAAAAATCCTCACCCAAAGATATGTTTCCATTGATTTTAGAGAGAGAAAAAGGGTGATGGAAAGGGGGAGATAAAGATATCTATCAGTTGCCTCCTATATGCACCCCAACCTGGGATGGAACCTGCCACCTGGGTATGTGCTCTGACCAAGAATCATACCTGTAACCTTTTGGTGTATGGGACAACACTCCAACCAACTGAGCCAATCTGCCAAAGCTAGACAAAAAATATTTTAATTACCTTACCAAAAGACAAAAACTAGTAAGCTGCAGAGCTCAGATGTGAATTGAACCAGTCAGTACACTTTCCAAGTCTATATTCTGAACTCTACTGACCTAAATAGAGAAAAAAAGGGTAAATATCCTGAATAGTTGAGACAAAGAAGAGAAAAGATTCATGTGTGGGAGCATAAACAGCAAATTCCATTTACACAAAATAGATTTTCAAGGATTATTTTTGGTCAATATATTAAATTGTGGATTAAATATACAATGAAAGGGTAGAAAACAAAGTTAGGCGTGTCTTAAAACTGGGAATAATTTGTATCTGTTGTTAAAACCTGATAGATTCCAAGTTTAGTAAAGCTTTTTATCCCATAATTCAAAACTCAAATTATCTATTAAAATATATACAGAGCAGCCAGCATGACTCAGTAGTTGAATGTCAACACAAAATCAAGAGATCATGGTTTGATTCCTGGTCAGGGCACATACCCGGGTTGCAGGCTCAATCCCTAATGTGGGGAGTGCAGGAAAAGCATCTGATCAATGATTTTCTCTCAGCATCGGTCTCTCTATCTTTCTGTCTCTGTCTCTGTCTCTCTCTCTCTAAAATGAATAAAAGTATATATTAAAAATAAATAAATAAACAAACAAACAAACAAACAAATACAGGGTAGGCAAAAGTGGGTTTACAGTTGTTTATACAGAAAAATATATAATTCTATCTAATAAAAGAGTGATATGCAAATTGACCATCACTCCAACACACAAGATGGCCGTCACCATGTGGCCAAAGATGGCCACCACAAGATGGTCAGCTGGGGAGGGCAATTAAGGGCAACCAGGCCTGCAAGGGAGGACAGTTGGGAGGGACCCAGGCCTGCAAGGGAGGGCAGTTGGTG
>PVJN01027692.1:0-27862 GCA_004026805.1 Lasiurus borealis
GAGACAGTTGGGGGCGATCAGGCTGGCAAGGGGGGTGGCAGTTGAGGGTGATCAGACTGGCAAGGGTAGCAATAGGGGGTGAAAAGACTGGCAAGGGGGAGTAGTGGGGACAAGAAGGCCAGCGAAGGGGGTGGGCAGTTGAAAGTGAACAGGCTGGCAAGCAGATTAGTTAGGGATTATCAGGCAGGCAGGCAGGTGAGCGGTTAGGTCCCGGATTGTGAGAGAAATGTCCCAGATTGGAGAGGGTGCAGGCCAGGATAAGGGACATCCCTGCCATGCATGAATTTCATGCACTGGGCCACTAGTAGTAAATAATAATAAACAAAATAATCCAACTAGCCAAATAAAAAAAAAAGTAGTAAAAAATAATCCAGCCCTAACCAAACCGGTTTGGCTCAGTAGATAGAGCATTGGCCTATGGACTAAGTCGATTGATTAAGGGTCCCAAGTCAATTCTGGTCAGGAGTGTGTGCCTTGGTTGCGGGCACATTCCTAGTGGGGTGTGTGTGGGAGGCAGTGGATTGATGTTTCTCTCGCATCTATGTTTCTGACTCTCTCATCTCTCTCCCTTCTTCTCTGTAAAAAAAAAAAAAAAATCAATAAAATATATTTTAAAAAAATAATCCAGTTGCAGGAAGCATAAAATAAACATATGAATTCATAAAGCATAAAATACATACTATATCAAATTATGAGGAAGTGTGTAATTTTAAATAGACTGGTGAAGAAAGATTTGATGAGCCTTGGCTGGGTTGCTTAGTTAGTTGTAGTATTGTCCTATACAGCAAAAGGTTGTGGGTTCCATTCCTGGTCCAGGCATATACCTAGGTTTCGGGTCCCATCTCCAGTTGGGGCCCATAGGAGAGGCAATCAATGCATGTTTCTCTCTCATATCAGTGTTTCTCTCTCTTTTCCTGCCTCTCCTTATTTTTTAATTAAATCTTTATTATTCAGATTATTACATTTGTTTCTCTTTTTTCTCCTCCATAGCTCCCCTCTACCCAGCTCCCACCCCTCCCTCGACCCTTACCTCCCACCCATTGGCCTCATCCATAGGTGTATGATTTTTGTCCAGTCTCTCCCTGTACACCCCTCACCCCTTTGCTTCTGAGAATTATCAGTCCACTCCCTTTCTGTGCTCCTGATTCTATTGTATTCACCAGTTTATTCTATTCATCAAACTTTTAATTCACTTAATTTTTAGATTCACTTGTCGATAGATATGTATTTGTTGTTCATAATTTTTTGTCTTTTACCTTTTTCTTCTTCCTCTTCTTAAAGAGCACCTTTCAAGCATTTCATATAATACTGGTTTGGAGTTGATGAACTCCTTTAGCTTTTTCTTATCTGTGAAGCTCTTTATCTGCCCTTCAATTCTGCATGATAGCTTTGCTGGATAGAGTATTCTTGGTTGTAGTTTCTTGCTGTTCATCACGTTGAATATTTCTTTCTACTCCTGTCTGGCCTGCATCATTTCTGTTGAGAAATCAGCTGACAGTCATATGGGTGCTTCCTTGTAGGTAATTAACTGTTTTTCTCTTGCTGCTTTTAATATTCTCTCATTTTCTTTTGCTCTTGATATTTTAATTATATGTCTTGGTGTAGTTCTCTTTGGATTCCTTTTATATGGGGTTCTGTGTGCTTTCTGGACTTGTAAGTTTATTTCTTTCACCAAATACGGTAAGTTTTCAGTCATTATTTGTTTAAATAGGTTTTCAGTATCTTGCTCTCTCTCTTCTTCTAGCACCCCCACAATTCTGATGTTGGTATGCTTGAAGCTGTCCTAGAGGCTCCTTACATTATCTTCACATTTTTGTATTCTTTTCTTTTCTTGCTTTTTCAGTTGAGTGTTTTCTGATTCTTTATATTTCAGATTTTTGACTTGATTATTGCCCTCCTCTAGTCTGCTGTTAGGATTCTGTCTAATATTTTTTATTTCAGTCAGTGTATGTTTAATTTCTAGTTGGTCCTTTTCCATCTCTAGTTGCTCCTTTTTCATCTCTAGTTGCTCCTTTTTCATTTCCTCTTGGGTCTCGCTAACTTTGTCCAACTTTTCTAGGATGTTCTTGAAAAACCTTATAAGAGTAGTTTTGAACTCTATATCTAGTCATTTGTTTTCCTCCATTTCTTTTGTTTGTGATCTCTTCCCTGTCTCGGCATTTTCACTATGCTGGGAAAACTTCTGTGTTGGATTCAGGCTTATGATACCAGACTTGCAAAACTGCAAAAGCCTCTCTATTGAGCTTGGGATGGGTGGAGTCTCAGGGCTTAAGGGACTGCCTTGCCTTCCAGTCGGCCCTGCCCTCCACGGCCCCTGAGTCTCACGTGACTGGGTAATGGCTAGATTGGTCCCTGTGCACAAGCACTCTGTCTCGCAGTACCTCTAGATTGTTACCCCTCCGGCTCCCCTGCACTCCGGGACCACACGAGTCTGGGTCTTTAGGGTTTTGTCCAAAACTAGGTGTTAGTGGAGTTAGAAGTGATGCAGTTGGGAGGGTCTGTCTCCTGCCCACTCGTGAAAGCCAGTGGCACAATCAGCAGTTGGTCCTCTGCACATAGTGCCGTGCGCACCACCAGACCTCTGATCTTTTGCGACTCCCCTAAATTTCCGTGCACTTCTCCCCCTTCACAGTCCACACTCCCCCTATATGAGTTTCGGCTGGATCTGGGGTTTAGTGTCATAGGATAAGGGGTTCAATGCCGTTGAGAGTCTCCATCTCCCTTGCGCTAGAGAAAGCCAGCTAGGTTCTCTGGCACCGGCTCTCTCCATGTGCGCGTCTCCATATCTCAGCTTTTTGCAGCTCCTCTGGGTCTCTGTGAGCCCCTCTCTTTCCTTATAGTTGTAGAATTTCCACTCTGCCAGCTTTCCTGTGGTTCTGGATGATGTCCATTCTGTCTTTTAGTTGTAGTTGAAATTGTTGTGTGAGGCAGCAGTGTAGGTGTTTACTTATGCCACCATCTTGGATTCTCCTCCTGCCTCTCTTTATAAAGACAATTAACAAACATATTCTCAGCTGATGATTTTTAAAAAAGGTTCAAAAAAGAAGATGAAATTTGAGTAAAGGCTTGAAACAGGTCAGGATATAAGTGAGAAAATACAGGAAGAGGGAACAGTAAGTGCATGAGCCCTATCCCAAAGTTTTGTCTCAGGGGTTTAAAGGTTTCAAGGAGGGCAGAGTAACTTGAGTAGAGAATCTAAGGGAGAGCATTGGTAGGTAAGGTGAGAAATGTTGAGGGGATAGAGTTTTGGGAGGAGAGAGTGAGGAATAAAAATTATGTTAAGATGTAAACATTATTATAAAAATTCTGCTTTGTTAAAAGCAGGCTCCATCAGGTGAAGGTAGGGAGACTAATTCCAAGGCTGTTTTACTCATTCAGGTAGGAGAAAATGGGGGCTCAGACCAGTGTACTAAGAATGGGGTTGGGCATGAGAGATGATTAGATTCTTCATATATCTTTAAAGCTCAGCCAATAATAGGGCTGTATAAATTGCTGACTAATTGGATGGAGGAGATGAGAAAACATGGTTTCAAATGGGACTCATAGATTTTGGCCTGAGTTACTAAAAAGATAAAGTTTTTATTTACTGAGATCTAAACAATTAAAGTGATATCAGGTTTGAAGAGAAGATCAAGAGTTTGTTTCTCCAAAACTGAACCTCACAACACCCTGCTTGGTCCCAGAGGATGACTGGTTACCAGAGACGAGTAAGATTCCTCAGGGAAGGAGCAATCTAAGACAAGCACAGTAGCAGAGGGGCCATCAGGAGAGAACTTGGTGGTCAACAGAGGTGGGGCACATACCCTCACCCCCTCAACCTTGCAGGGGCCTGAACCCTCACCCCTTCTGAGGGAGGTCTTCTGCCCCCATGGCTATTTTGCTTCCCACGCCCAGCACAGATCGGGACCCAGGTAGCAGACAGAAACTTGGCCCAGCTCAGATCAGGGCCCAGGTAACAGACAGAAACTTGGCCGACAGCAGCTGCCTGATATCTAAAGTCAGCCTAGCACCAGGAATGCTCAGGGCCTACTCAAGAATGCAAATAATCCTTTCACTAATATTTACAGGGTAATCTAAGATTGTTGGTAGTATATTAAATTTGACAGTAAAAGAATAATCAAGCTTTCAGATTAATTTAAATTGGCTAATTGAAATAAGTGAATATTCAAGAAAATTTATTTGTACTGGACAAAAAGCTGTTTCTAAAGCATTAATTAAAATTCCTATTGGTAGTTCATCTCATGGTAAAATTGTTTAACAGGCAATGGACATAAAGCAGTCATATTTTTGTGCAAAAAATTAAAATTTAAAGTTATCAAAATTGCATTAAAAATTTTACAAAAGTCTCCATTAATACAGAAAGGAGGAATAATAAGATAATATCATGTAAGAAAAAATATCCGGTAAGTAAATTACATCTAGAATATTTTTACTTTAGAAAATTAATTTTAATTTTAATGTTAACAGCAAGACACCCAGGAAAAACACACATGCTGTCAAAATAAGCCAAAGGAAAATTGTTTGGGCAAATATAAAAAGGACCCCAAGTCAATTTTATAGAAAAAGCTCCTTTATTAACTTTTGGTCGAGAATATATTTATATACTTTCAGAAAACAACTCTAAGACCAAGTGGACTCCTGCAACAGAGAGCAACTGACAGCACTGCTCCCACTACGAAGACCAGAGGAGAAACCGTCCAGAGATGATGATGCCTTGCCATGCTAGCAGTCAGCAGCTGTGCGTCACTACAGGATGCCTAGGATCAAACCAGAGAGGGTCGGACCTGCATTGACGCCATCTGTCCACCATCCGGGTACCACTGCTGACATGTACACATAAGGAACTGTTTGACATGAAACTGGGACTCAAACATTTTTTTTTTGTCCTTATAGGTTGATTTCTAGCCTGCAGAGGCAAGATGTTTTTAAAGAAAAGAATCAAAGGAAAAACAAACAAACAGATAAAGAGGCAGAGAAGCAATTAACAGACTGTCATACTACAGTGGGAAGGAAGAGGAGGTTGGAGTGGGGGTGGGGTTGTAAGAGATCAACCGAAGGACTTGTATGCATGTATATAAGCATAACCAATGAATACAAGACACTGAGGGGGGGAGGTCAGATGAGGACATGTACTGAGAAGGCTGGGGGGAGGTCAATAAGGAGAAAAGAAGGAGACATATGTACTACTATTTGTAATACTTTAAACAATAAAAAAAATAAAAAATAAAAAAATAAAATAAAATAAATATTCAGCTTACAGGTGGGGTCACTGTATCCTCATCCAGGCACAGTGATCAGCCTGGGCTCAACTATTTAAAAAAAAAGACTTTGTTTCTCAAATTACACATAAGATACATACTGGATACTGAAAAGGAGATATCAACAGGCAGATAGATATGTGAATCTGTAGGTCAGAGGGAGAACCTAAGCTAGAAATGTAAATTGTCAAGTGGGAAGTAGTAGATGTCAAATCAGAGACCTAAAAGCCCTGGCTTGTGTGACTCAATTAGTGGGGCATTGTCCCATGCACTGAAAGGTTGCCAGTTTGATTCTGGTCAGGGCACATGCCCCAGTTGTGGGCTTGATCCTCCTGATAGGAGGCAATCAATGGATGTGTCCCTCTCATATCTATGTTTCTTTCTCTCTTCCTTCCTCTCTCTCTAAAATCAATTTAAAAATTAACATAAAATAAAAAGAAAACAGCTAAGGTCACCAAGGAAGTGAATAGAGATGAAGAGATCTTAGGACTGAGGAGGAGGAGGAGTTTAGAAGGAACCCAGAAAGGAGGTCTAGTCTGAATGGCCAATGAGGGAGAAAACCAAAAGCTTGTGATGCTTTGGGAAAGAAGTGAATAAAGTTATTTTACCTTAGCCTGTTTTCCAATTTTTCACTATTATTTTTAAAAATAAAACAATGAACACGTTGTATGAGCATATGTGACTATTTCTTGAGGGTTAATTCAAGAAGTATAATTGCTAGGTCAAAAATATGTGAATTTAAAAATGTTATGGCTTCTGTCCAACTGTCTTCCAAAACTTCGTCATTAATCACCTTCTGAGAGTGTTTGAGAGAGCCTATTTCCTCACATTATTACACACTCTTGATATTACTGAATTTTAAAAATAAATAAAAATATTTCAGTGTTAAATTTGAGGATCTTTTTATCAGTGCATTGGTCATTTGTATTTCTTCAGTGAATCCTGGTCCAAATCATTTGCCCAATTTCTTTTTACTTATTTCCTTATCAATGTGTAGATGTGGAAACACTTATATTCTGAATGTCATTTCCAGTCTGTCATTTGCTGTTTAACTTTTTTGCTCAATCCGTGTGGCTCAGTCTTTGTTTTATTTTCTTTTTCTTTTTTTAATTTTTATTTTTTATTAATGTGTTACATATGTACATATCTTCGCATTATGTCCCCCCATTCCCATGCATTTCCTAACCCCCCCCCAGTGTCTTGTGTCCATTGGTTGTGCTTATATGCATGCAGACAAGTCCTTCTGTTGATCTCTTATCTATTCCACCTCTCCCTAACTTCCCAAGGTCAATAAGAGGTGGCGGGGGGAAGAGACATATGTACTGTTTGATGCTTTACTACCACTCTATCTTTTTGTTCATTAGTTTATAATGTTCTTTATTATCCATAAATGAGTGACATAATGTGGTATTTTTCTTTCACTGGCTGGCTTATTTCACTTAGCATAATGCTCTCCATTTCCATCCAGGTTGGTTCAAATGGTAAGAATTCCTTCCTTTTTATAGCAGCATAGTATTCCATTGTGTAAATGTACCATAGTTTTCTGATCCAGTCATCTGCTGACGGGCATCTAGGTTGTTTCCAAATCTTAGCTATGGTGAATTGTGCTGCTATGAACATGAGGGTGCATATATCCTTTCTGATTGGTGATTCTAGTTTCTTAGGATATATTCCTAGGAGTGGGATTACTGGGCCAAATGGGAATTCCATTTGTAGTTTTTTGAGGAAACTCCATACTGTTCTATACAGTGGCTGCACCAGTCTGCATTCCCAAGAGCAATGCAAAAGAGATCCTTTTTCTCTACATCCTCACCAACACTTGTCATTTTTTGATTTGTTGATGATTGCCATTCTGACAGGTGTGACATGATATCACTTTGTCATTTTGATTTGCATCTCTCTGATAATTAAAGACTTTGACAATGTTTTCATGTGTCTCTTGGCCTTCCTTCTGTCTACTTTCAAAAAGATTCTGTTTAGGTCCATTGCCCATTTTTTTATTGGATCATTTATCTTCCTTTTATTCAGTTGCATAAGTTGCCTGTAGATGTTGGAGATTAAACCTTTATCAGTGACAATATTTGCAAATATGTTCCCACATTTGGGCTTTCTTGTTGTTTTGTTGATGGTTTCTTTTGCTGTGAAAAACCTTTTTATTTTGATATAGTTCCATTTGTTTATTTTCTCTTTAGCTTCCATTGCCCTAAGAGCAGTATCAGTGAAGAAGTTCCTTTGGCATATGTCTGAGATTGTGCTGTCTGTGATTCCTCTAGTATTTTTATGGTTTCCCATCTTATGTATCCATTTTGAGTTTATTTTTGTATATGGTGTAAGTTGGTGGTCTAGTTTCATTATTTGCATGTATCTGTCCAATTTTCTGAGCACCATTTATCGAAGAGACTGTCTTGACTTCATTGTATATTCATGTCTCCTTTGTCAAATATTAATTGAGCATAGTGGTTCAGGTAGATATCTGGATTCTCTATTCTATTTCATTGGTCTATATATCTGTTCTTGTGCCAGTATCAGGCTGTTTTGAGAACAGCTGTAACACAGCTTGAAATCTGATATTGAGATCCCACCCACTTTATTCTTCTTTCTCAGGATCGCTGTGGTTATTTGGGGTCTTTTTTTGTTCCAGATGAATCTGTGGAGAGTTCTTTCTAGGTCTGTGAAATATGTTGTTGGTATTTTAATAGGGAATGCATTGAATCTATAGATTGCTTTATATGTACATTTTAATGATATTGATTCTCCCAATCCATGAGCATGGTATGCTCTTCCATCTGTTTATGTCTTCCTCTATCTCATTTTTCAGTGTCCTGTAGTTTTCTGCATATAGATCTTTTACCTCCTTACTTAAGTTTATTCTTAGGTATCTTAATTTTTTTGTTGTGATGGTAAATGAGATTGATTTTATAGTCTCTCTTTCTGTAAGTTCACTATTATTATATAGAAATGCCATAGATTTTTGGGCATTCTGTATCCTGCTATATTTCCAAATTAATTTATTAAGTCGATCAGTTTTTTTTTATGGAGTTTTTCAGATTTTTTATGTGCAGTATCATGTCATCTGCAAATAAGGACAGCTTTATTTCTTCTTTTCCAGTTTGGATGACTTTTGTTTCTTCTTTTTCTCTAATTGCAATGGATAATACTTCCAGTACTATGTCAAACAGGAGTGGTGAGAGTGGGCATCCCTGTCTTGTTCCTGTTCTTAGGGGAAATTATTTTAGTTTTTTCCCAGTGAATATAATGTTAGCTGTGGGTTTATCATATATGGCCTTTATTATGTTGAGGTATGATTCTTCTATTCCCATCTTGTTGAGAGTGTTTATCAAAAAAGGGTGTTGGATTTTGTTAAGTGCTTTTTCTGCATCAATTGATATGACTATGTGATTTTTATCACTCATTTTGTTTATGTGATATATCACATTTATTGATTTGTGGAAAATGTACCATACTTGCATCCCTGGGATAAATCCTACTTGGTCATGGTGATGACCTTTCTGATGTACTGAATTTTGGATCTGATTTGCTAGAATTTTGTTGAGAATTTTAGCAGCTATGTTCATGAGGGATATTGGCCTGTAATTTTCTTTCATTGTGTTTTCTTTATCTGGTTTTGGTATAAGGGTGATGCTGGCTTCATAGAGGGTGCTTGAAAGTGTTCCTTCCTCAGGAATTTTTTTGGAATAGTCTGAGGAAGATAGGTTTTAGTTCTTCCTTGAAATTTTTATAAAACTCCCCTTTGTAGTCATTTGGCCCAGGGCTTTTGTTTGCTGGAAGCTTTTTGATGACTGCTTCAATTTCTTCCATGGTTATTGGTCTATTAATATATTTAGAGTCTTCTTGATTGAGTTTTGGAAGGTTATATTTTTCTAGGAATATGCCCATTTCCTCCAGGTTGTTCAGTTTGTTGGAATAGAGTTGTTCATAGTATTTTTTAACAATCCTTTGTATTTTTGTGGGGTCTATTGTTATTTCACCTCTTTCACTTCTGATTTTGTTTATTTGGGTCCTTTCTCTTTGCTTCTTGATAAGCCTAGCTGGAGGTTCACCAATCTTGTTTATCCTTTCAAAGAACCAGGTCTTGGTTTTGTTGACTTTTGAATTGTTTCTTTGGTCTCTATATCTATTATTTCTGCTCTGATCTTAACTATTTCCTTCCTTTTGCTTATGCTGGGCTTTTCTTGTTGCTCCCTTTCTAACTCTTTGAGTTGTAGGGTTAGGTAATTTATTACCATTGTTTCTTATTTTTTGCAGTAGGCTTTTTTTTACTGTCATTTGTTGCCATGATGTGTTTTATTTCTTCCTTGATCTCCCTGGTAACCCATTCATTGTTTAATAGCATGATGTTTAGCCTCCATGTGTTTGATTTCTTTAGATTGTTTTTGTTGTAGCTGATTTCTAGTTTTATGCCACTGTGATCTGAGAAGATGCTGGATATGATTTCTATCTTCTTGAATTTGAAGAGATTGCCTATGACCCAACATATGATATATCTTTGAAAATGACCCATGTGCACTTGAAAAGAATGTATATTCTGTGGCTTTGGGGTGAAATGTTCTAAGATGTCAACTAATTCCATCTGGTCTATTGAGTCATTTAGGATTGATGTTTCTTTTCTGATTTTTTGTTTAGAGGATTTGTCTAATGGTGATAGTGGGGTATTAAAGTCTCCTACTATGATTGTATTGCTGCCAATTTCTTTCTTGATATTCTCCAGGAGTTTTTGTTTTTTTTATCTATTTGGGTACTCCTGTATTGGGTGCATATATTCTTAACAGAATTATTTCTTCTTATTGGATTGCTCCCTTTAGTATTATGAAGTAGCCTTCCTTATCTCTTGTTATGTCCTTCACTTTGAGATCTACTTTGTCAGATATAAGTATTGCTACCCCAGTTTTTTGTGTTGTTGTTTTTTTTTTCACTTCCATTTGCCTGAAAAATTGCTTTCCATTCCTTCACCCTCAGTCTGTGTACATCTTTTTTTCTGAGGTGAGTTTCTTATAGATAGCAAATATGGGTCATGTTTTGTTATCCAATCCATTACCCTATGTCTTTTTATTGGAGCATTTAATCCATTTACATTTAAAGTTATTATTGATAGGTACTTATTCATTGCCATTTTTATTCTTTACCCCTGTGTTCCTTCTTTGCTTCCTATTTATTTTTCTATTATTATTATTATTATTATTTACAGCAGACCCTTTAGCATTTCTTGCATTGCTGGTTTGATGGTAATAAATTCCCTTAGTCCTTTTTTGTCTGTGAAGCTCCTTATTTCACCTTCAATTTTGATTGATAGCCTTGCTGGGTATAGTATTCCTGGATTCAGACCCTTCCTTTGCATGACTTTGTATATGTCATTCCCATTCCCTTCTGGCCTGATGAGTTTCTGTTGAGAAATCAGTCGCTAGTCTGATGGGGGCTCCTTTGTAGGTAACTTTCTGTGTCTCTTGGCTGCTTTTAAGATTCTTACTTTGTTGGTGGTGTTTGCCAATTTAATTATAAAGTGCCTTGGTGTTGGTCTTTTGGTGTTCATTTTGCTTGGAATCCTGTGAGCTTCTTGGATTTGTGTGGGTTTTTCTTCCCTATATCAGTTAAGTTTTCTGTCATTATTTCTACAAACAGGTTTCTATTCCTTGCTCAGTTTCCACTCTTTGTGGAATCCTTATTATGTGAATGTTGTTTTGTTTCCTGTTGTCCCAAAGTTCCCTTAAACTCTCTTCTTGCTTTTTAATTTTTTTTATAAGCTTCTGTACTTGGGTATTTGTTCCTACCTTGTCTTCTAGCTCACTGATGCAGTCCTTTGCTTCTCCTGGTCTACTTTTGATGCTTCCTATTGAGTTCTTTACTGAAGCTATGTCATTTTTTTTTCATTTCTTTTCAGTTCTTCTTCATTTACTCTTGGTTCTTACACATATTATCAAATTTGTCTTCCATTCTTTTCAGCCACCTTATGACAATTTCTCTGAATTCTTTCTCTGGGAGGTTGTTTGCCTCCATTTAGTTTACTTCCTTTTCTGGTGATGCCTGCTCTCCTTTTATATGCTGTCTGTTTCTTGGTCTTCCCATGGTCTCTCTTCTCTAGTTGTCTGGCAATGTAGTTCTCTCTCTCCTATGTTGATTTAAAGGTACAAAAACAATACAACCAGGTACAACACACAAGGCACTGAACAGAAATGTATTCACTATATAAATAGCCACAAATAAAGATGACTACCAGAGAGAAACAAATTAAGGTATAGGAGAGAAAGAAAAAGAGAAGAAAAGAAAAAAGAAAATAAAGGAGTGCCAAAATGAAATTGGGAGAAGGGGAAAAAAAGAAAAAAAAAACAATAAGAGAGAGAAAAAAGAGAGTAAGAAAGAGAAGGGGAACAAATTATATATATGGGGAGAAATTTACAATAGAACAGCACTAATCTTAACAAATGCCAGAAACTAGTACCTGGAGATTAATGCAAAATACAAACAACAACTAATATCAATGGAGGCGAGGGAAAACAGAAGTAAAAAAACAAATAAAACAAAACAAACAAAAAACAAAACAAAAGAAGAATAAGCAAAACATCTCATAAAAATATATAAAAAATTGATATACTCATCAATCAAGCAACCAACAACCAAAGGACAGAGAGAAAAACAATTTTTGGATAGTGAAGACAAAGAAGAGAGAGGTATCTGTGGACTTGGAGCAGGGGATTGGAAATTAGATGTATAAGTGGGATGAAGTTTTAATAGGGGGTAAAAAGAAAGAATAGAAAAAATCTAAAGTAGCAAAAGGGTAAGAGAAACAGGACAACAATAGGGGAAAAGATAGGAAGAGAGTGAAGGCATAAAAATAGAGTTGAGATAGAATAAAGTGATGCCAAAGAAAGATGAATTAGAATGTAGAACTCTAACACCAAAGTAAAATAAAGAGAAAATAAAATACTTTTATTTTTAAAAATGTAAAGTAATAGAAGTAATAATACGATTGAAAATAGAAATGTTATAATTAAAAAGGCAAAATCAAGTGAGGAAAAAATAAAAAATAATTTATTAAGTAAAAGATGAAAAAATTAAAAATTAAAAAATAAAGAATAAAAATTAAAAAAAAAATAGAGTGTGCAGTAGTGAAGGTCATTCAACTTCCTCTGTTGATCTGTTTGGCACGCCTGTTTCCCAGTTGAGACAATATTGCAGTTTCCTGCATTTCATCAGTTTTTAAGCTGGTGGTGGGTCTTAATCTCTTTATTCTTTTCTGATTACACAGGAGTCAATTTGCGAGTCAGGCCCTGGGTGGCAGTGTTTCGGAACTGACCTCTGAGACTATATTATAGGTCGTCTCTGGCTTGTGCTTAGATCCTGCTTTCTCTTTGTCAATCAATACCGGTTTGTGGGAGTGGGCTGCCCCAGAGCTGGTTCTCCAATGACCACTACCCATTCTGATCCCCAGGATCCAGAAAAACAACTTTTCCCTGCAGTCTCCCAGAGTGTCCCCAACTGGGTGATCCTTTGTACTGGGCCTAGCAATCAGAAGCCAGTGTCTGAAGAGGAAAGAGCCCAAGTCTGCGCAGTCCCCTTTCCCTGCTCCTGTCCAAGCAGCATGCACACTTTAATAACTCCCAGGCTGTCCTTCTGCATTAGATCAAAATGGTTTGCTTTCTAGAGATTCCCTCTGTCAACAGTTCTAAGAGCCTCCTTCCACATTCAGGGATCACAACTTGCCCAACAGCTACAGATTTCTCTAGGCACCTTTCTGTTCTGCAGGACCAGAGACTTCACCTTATCACAGGCGAAATCTGACCTTTCCATGTGGCATGTGGAGCTCCGCTGACTCCGAGTGTTCTGGGGCTCATAGCTGTTCAGTGGGTGCTGCAGCTATAGATTTTCAGGCTTCCGTAAACATCCACTTTCCCCTTCAAATGGCACCGTCTCCATGTCCGAGCTGGCGGCTCAGGCAGGGAACCCAGCAGCAGTGGGGGCTGCCTGGTCAGGGGAGCCCCATCCAGCAGTCCCCCCACCTTCTCCTGGAGTATATTATCCTTTAAATCGCCAACAAACACTCCCAGTACAAACCTCAGCTGTTTTCTCTGTCTGCTCAGGGAGAAGGCTTGGGACACCTTCGTCTATAATGCTGCCATTTTTCTTATCCGTGGCTCAGTCTTTGAACATCAACCTATGATCCAGGAAGTCATAGTTAGATTCTAGTCAGGTCACATGCCCAGGTTTCTGGTTTGGTCCCCAGTATGAGGCATGAAGGAGGCAGCCAATGAAAGAATCTTTCTCATCATTGATGTTTCTATCTCTCTCTCCCTCTCCTGTCCTTTCTGAAATCAATAGAAAATACATTTTACAAAAAAAAAAAAAATATATATATTGTCTTTTGTCCAAAAGAATTGAAAATATTTATGTAATCAGGAATGTAGAATCTTTTCTTTATGGCTCTGGATCTGTGTTTTGCTTAGATTTTTCCCACCATATGGTTATAAAAATTATGGTGCATTTCCTTTTTAACACTTTTATAGTTTTTCTTTTTTGCATTTAGATCTCTAAGCCATACAGAATTTATACTGGTATATGATAAAGTTGAAAATAATTGTTTTTTGCAAATGTGTAACTTATTTTCACAATACCATATACTGAATACTTGCTCTTTTCCCCACTGATTTGAAATGCCACTTTAATCACCAACTGAATTTCAATATTTTTTGTGATTCTGTTTCTGGATTCTTTGTGCTATTCAATTGGTTTACTTATTTCTGCATAATATTTAGTGACTTAATTAAATATCTTAAGCATGTTCTTTCTTTACCTTATTCTTTTTTTTTGAGGGGGGGGTTATTATTCCACATTTTCTCTTTGATTTAAATGTTAGAAGCAATTTATAATGTCCCAATATACAAACAAAAATCATTTTTCTTCTTTTTTTTAATTGTTATTGTTGAAAGTATTACATAGGTCCTCCTTCCCCTCCCTCCCCCGCATTAATCTCTTTCAGCCCACTCCTATCTCCCCCACAGGCCCCCCCCACACTCAAATGTCTGTATCCACAAGCTATGCATATATGTATTCAAGTTGTTTGGTTGATCTCTTCCTACCTACCCTCCTCTGCCTTCCCTCTGTTCATGCTTAAAACCTTTTGTGATTTTGCCTATGATGTTATTGAATTTATAGTTAAATTTAGGAAGACTATGCATATTTATAATAATGAACATTTCTTCAATAAACACGGTATACCTTCATTATTCTGTGTTCCTTGGTAGGATGCTATCATTTTCTTCATAATTGTCTTTTTCATGCCATGTTATGTTTATTCCTAGCTAATTTATGGTTTTTCCTAGAATTTTATAAGGAAAATATTGTGAAAGAATACCTAATCTCATCTTTAAGAGGAGGGCCTGCCCCAGATTTTGATATCTCTGATTATATTGATTGGCCTCCAATATTCACATAGCAGATACCTTAACGAAATGTCTTTGGATAAATTTTGGTTGTATTTTTCCAGCATGATAAAACTGAACACTAGGTGGCAGAATAAGCCATCCTTCCTGGACTGTGTAACTTTTTAAACATCTTATACAACAAATGCAAGTAAGGCAAGATTTATGTGAGTGGATGGTAATTTGTAAGTTATGTAAATACCTTACTACTATAGTATACATCTGAAACTAATATAATATTGAATGTCAACTTTAATTTAAAAATATTTTTAAAACCTTTGGTCACAGCCCCACTGAGAAGAATAAAATTTTTTATAGTCCACAAAAAGACAGCATAGACTGACAATAATACTGATCTTTAAAAAGTCAATACAAAATAGAGCAATGATTCCTGACTCAAAAACAATTATCATAAATTATATTAAATTATCATATAAGTATGTTTCTGTACTCTTTCTCTATTTTTTCCTCCTTACTCCACTGCAGAACTGTGGTATTCTGTCGAGTTTTTTATCTTGTGCATTTACTCTTTCTGAATAATTTATCTAATGCAAGGTTTCAACCATTATCTCTGTGCCCAGTACCCCCAACTGCATTCATAAATGTAAACTCACTTTCATCCTCAAGTCTCATGTTTTTATTAGTAATAGTGGACTGACATGTTCCATAAACTATCTAAGTCCTTGTCTTCCTCTAGGGCACATAGGTTGGTAATATGTACCTATCCCAGTGACCCCTTAACCAATATTTTTCATGCAGCAAATTATATTCCATTAGTGGATTGTGAAATAAACTTAGCTCATTGCACCCAGCAATATAAAACTAAAATATAAAATAGTAGAAAATATCAGAGTGTAATGCCCATAGTAAGGACAAATATTCCTTCTATAGGATATTCATATCAACTAAATAAGTGCATCTATATAAATATGTGGGGGAAAAATTTACTGTGGGTAATAGTGAAGAAAAAATAATAAAAAAAATATAGTAGAATCTCTAAACTCTATTTTACCAAGTATTGTGGAGGATCCCAAGGCTCCACTTTCTGAAATGCACCAGGTCACTTCATAAATAGTCTCTCAGTTTTAGAAGAAATATTAAACTTCTCTGTTTCTAGGTTTAAGAAATTTACCTAGAAATTTTCTTAAAGCATTGTATGTCCTAGCCTATCCAGAAGTATATACATCCAAAATGGAGACAGACAGTGCAGGTGCATATATAGTAAACTTAATCTACCATCACAGGAATTTACAGCTCTTCACAAAAATTAGCAGAGGACATCAGCCAATTAATCTCCAAATGTCAAGACTATTCATGCCATCTCTGGACTTTCTTGTTCCCCTGACTTAGCTACCGCGATCCAAATAAAAATGAAGGCCACTAGGCAATGAATCAGCTGTAACAGCCTTTTTGACTTCTGTATGTATTTTTCCCTTAAAAATTCCTTGGTCTCCCAGCAACTTGGAACTGACTTTCCTGGTATACTAGAGATTTCTTGTATGTTGGTTGAAAACCTTGCAATGAACTCATCCTTCTGCTTTGTTTTATTCAGTATGCAGTTTGGCTTTTTGATAGATGTTCAGGTGTACCAAGTTCTCTCATCTCCCCTACCATAATTAGCTTTAGAGTTCCTTTATCCTCTCCTCTGGGTCTGCTATAGGCTATATCCTTGGCTGACTTTTTTTGCAAGAGCAGGTCTAAACCTTATTCATATTGCAATCCCATTGGACATCCACTTATGTGTCTTACTGTCATTTAAAAGTGAACCCATTTGAATCCTCACTCATTTTCCTTGCTTCAAATCAGTTCATATGTTGATTTTGTGGTATTAACAATTTCATCTATCTCTTAATTACTTAGTTTTGATATCTTAAAATGAGTATTAGATTAACTGTTAAAAACATTAGCTTTAGACTTGGAATAATTGGCCTTATAATATCAACTACCCACTGTTTTTCTGTGTGTCTTTATATGTTATTTAGCATTTCTTTCTCTCCCCTTTTTGTAGAGGGTAAGAGAGAGGGAGGGATTTGTGGTTTCACTTAATGATGTATTCATTGGTTACTTCTTGTATGTGCCCTGAGAGGAAATCAAACATGCAACCTGGGCATATGGAGAAGACTAATCAACTGAGCCACCCTGCCAGAGCTGTTATTGAGAATTGCTAATTCTCAGACTTCCTCATCTGTGAAACGGAAATGATAAAAATGCCTATCTTATGGGGTCACTGAGAAAATTAAAGCTGCAACACTTTCAAAGCACTTCACTGGCAAATAGTTAACACAATAAATGTGAATTCTTGTTTTTAATAGTAGCAACAGTTTTCTAGTAGCAACATACTTGAAAGAAATCAACGAGTCTGAATAATACTTCATTCACTTTTATATGATCTGGATTCTTTTGAGAGTTGTTTTTATCCTCCACAGTTCCTAGCTAATGTCTAGTACATTGAATTCACTCAATAATAGGGGGTGTCTGACATCTTAATTTTCTCTAATTATTCATTTTAGTTATCTAACTAATCTTTCAATATTATGTTCCTTAAATACTTATATTTGCCATTTATATTAGAAAATTTATTTTTTTGCTAAAAATGCTGTTTCTTTGCCATGGTTTTGTAGTAAAATTGTGACTATTAGTATCATTTATTTAAAAGAGGAGAGAGAGATGTATGCTTTACGTTTGTTGAGATGAGATTAACAAAATTCATTATTCCTCATTATAAAGTTGATGTTTTCAATGTAAAATGGGAAGTCAGAGCAAAAATTTTGGGAAAGTACTCTAAAATGACTTGGTGGTCTATCTTCTCAAATATGGCATGAGTTTGAAAATTTTAAATTATATTTTTCCTTGATATTCTCAAAATATTCTAACAAGAATATACCTTTAATGTAGTAGCAACAGAAATATGGTATTTGGAGACACTTGTTCCCTGCTTTATTTTTACACTTAATTAAATACCTGGCATGATGTTCAACAATATTTTCTGAACAAATGAATGAATGAATAAACAAATAAATGGAATCTAATCCTGACTGTGCTAATTAATATCCTGACCTCAGTCAATTTATTTACCTTTGATCTTACTTTTACTCTTCTCCAAAATGGGGAAAATCACCTTATGGCTTTGTCATCATGTAAAACAGTATTGCATGAAGTGTAGGACAGATAGTAAACATGCTACTAGCTTCCTCCTCCACTTTTATTGATGGAATAATAAAACCTATCTATCCAAATGCCCAGATTAGTCTTATTCACAGAGGTTTTAACGTTTGGGTAAAGCTATAATTATATAGCATACATGTAAAAACTACTAGGACTTAAGAATTGAATATTATTGTGAGTTCTACTAGTAAAGGGGAATATAGACCATTTTATAGGTGAGGAAACTGAGGTACAGAAAGTATCTTTCCTAAATTCCCACAGCAAGTGAATGGCTGAGATGGAGCTGCATTCTAATTATCTCAATTCCCAGCACAACTCAAGATAGTTTTCTTTCTCTCTCCCTCTCCTCTTCTTCCCTGTTTCCTCTCTCTTTCTCCTCTCTCTCTCTCTCTCTCTCTCTCTCTCTCTCTCTCTCTCTCTCTCTCTCTCTCTCTCTCTCTCTCCCCTTTCTCTCTCTCCCTCTTCCTCTTCCCTTTTCTCTACCAGGCAGCTTTCCAAAGTTACAGTCAGATGATCTTTGGCCAAGAGGGTCCCACCAGAAAACACAGTAAGGCATCAGGCAAAGTTAAGACACAGATTCATCTGTTAATGTTTTATTCTCATGCTAAATATCAACTAGAGACTAAGGAATAACTCTCTGGGGTGGCCAGAATGGTTTGTCCATCAGGCCTTTGCTACTCTGGAACACTGATGAGCAGCTAGGAGAAAATGTAATAATCAGCAGTTAAACAAAGGGCAAATCTTGGGCCTCTCTTCGGAGCAATCAGATTATGGAATCTATCTGGCCCCACTTCATATATTCACTGTCACCCTATGTTAATAAATACTTAATTCTTGCATTTGTTAAGTATTTAGATATTTCATCAGCTGTTTTAAAGAATTTTATTTTTACTTGTATTTATGTTCATTTTAATTGTGCTCCTAAAAAATGCTAAAATATGTTTTTATACATAAAAATAGAGTTTACAAAACAATTAGTAACTATTTCTGTTCATTTAAAATTTTAATTTCTTATAATTGCATTGATATTTTAATTGAAATAAGTTTTGTATATTTAATTAGTTACCTTCTTCAGAATGTTTTCAGAAATGCATTGGCATTTGATAAAAAGGTGCTGGTTAAGAAATATATAGAAATTTGATATTATTTTTAAATTTCAACTTTTTTACTTAAAAATAATAAATAAGTTACCATAACTTGAACTGATTTTTTCATAAGTACATATACATAAAATCAACATCATATTTTTGAGGACTTTTACTGTTATTAAGAATTGAAATTTGTCAGACCCAAAGAAGTGAAATTAATTACATTTTTAAATGTCAGTCATTCATTCTTTCAATCAATTATTTCTTGAACATTTCTATTTCCAGGCCCATGATAGTATATTTCTTATTTATTTATTTATTTTTATTGTTTAAACTATTACAAATAGTAGTACATATGTCTCCTTTTTTTCTCTCTCTATTGACCTCTCCCCGGCCTTCCCTACCCCTAGTACATGCCCTCACCTGTGCCCCTCACTGTCCCCCAGTGTCAAATATCCATTGGTTATGCTTATATACCCATATTTTCTGGCGTATAAGACGACTTTTTAACCCAGGAAAATCTCAAAAGTCTGGGGTCGTTTTATATGCTGGGTATCATCTTATAGGGCAGGTATATCCCAAACTCTATATTTTAATGGGAAAAGTTGGGGTCATCTTATATGTCCAATCATCTTATACGCCAGAAAATATGGTACATGCATACAAGTCCTTCGGTTGATCTCTTACAGCCTTCCCCCCTCAACTTCCCTACCTTCCCGCTGTAGTATGACAGTCTGTTCACTGCTTCTTTGCCTCTGTACATTTCTTATGGTATAATAATAAGGCTTATGGTATTACAAATAGGCATTATCAGCCCCATAGTCCCAATGAGTAAACTGATATTTAAAGAAGCCCAAGTCACATAGCTACTAAGAGGCAAGGTTGAATTTGAATCCAGGATATTGATGCTTCTTTCATTACCCCATGAAGTCTCAATAATCTAATAACATTTAACTTTTATTTAGCAGGCCTCAAGTACTAGACATAATTACAGATACTTTCTGTTTTTCTTACATACCGTTTAGTAATATACCAATCTAAAACAGAATCTTAGAAAACTCTTATTTACTTGGTGCAGAGATATGTTGAAATTTGAATCTCAGTCTGTTTGATTTTAAATCCCTTAGTTTCCAGGGGTCCTTAATCAGGAATGTAGGGATAAAATTAAATATATATATCACTTTATACTAAAGTTTAACCCTTTTTTTTAACTATGAATGGTGACAAAAAACATAAAAACACAGTAGTGTTGGAGACCTAAGGTAGCCAAAGGCACCCAGCATATAAAAAAGGTTAAGGTTCAAAAACTTCCATACTGCCTCTCAAAAGTCATTAAATTCATTCTATGTGCCCAGCACTGTGTTTAATAAATCAACAGGAAAAAAATAGCCCTAGTGAACTCAGAAATGAGTGAAGGAAAGAGATAGATGTGCATATTGACTCTATATATAATATTTAAAGACCATAATAGAGGTAGTGAGACCAAAGGAAAATCACCATCTTTACCCCAGCTAGCTCCTCAGGAATAGAGGCAACCAGAAAACATCTGTTCAAGAATAGGAACTCATCTTGCAAGAACAGTTCAGGAAATAAACACCTTGTAGCCCACCCTAAGTGGCTCAGTAGTTGAGAGTTAATCCATGAACCAGGAGATCAAGAGTTCGATTCCTGGTTAGAGTACATGGCTGGCTTGCAGGCTCCATCCCCAGTCCAGAAGGTGGAGGGAAGAGGAGGGTGCAAGGAGGAAGCCAATCAATCCCTCTCTCTCTCTCTCTCCTTTTTTTTTTTTTTTAGACAGATAGGTCTAAAAAACATATATATTTTTTTATTATTGATATATATATATATACATATATATATATATGTGTGTGTGTGTGTGTGTGTGTGTGTGTGTGTGTGTTTTAAAAGAGCAATTTATAAAAACGACTTGCACAAAAGCTTTAAAAATAAAATCTAAAAGGTGCACTTGGAGAAGGTGAAAACCACAGATGAAAACAGAGGTGCAATGCAGTTCTGAACAAGTAGGCTGCAAGGTTTAAGTGAGCTCAGAGGCAGAGGCTACAAAGGCAGGCAGAGGCCCAATGGTGTTCACTCTGCCACAATACAATGCTCAGTTTGTGGTAGAGGGGGAAAGCCTTGAGAAGTATCTATCTCCCATTAGAACAAGCAGCATGTTTAACACATAAGAGATCTGGCTGATCTCTACACACCTGTATTATTTCCTGACTTAAATCCTTAATTAGACTGCTTCCGGGATCCCACCTTGAGCATTGAGTGGTTGATTTCTTAGAGGTGCTGTCGAACCAGCCTGGGTAGACAAGATACCCTTTCCAGTGATCAGGAGCTTCTCAGTGTGGGTCCTGGGCTCTGGACTTTTAACCAGATGTTTGACAGAGTCCAGCTTGTTTTTCTTCTGAATGCAGTTCACACTTTATCTTGTTCACTCAGAACCTCAGGTAAAAACAGAGGCGGGGAAAGAGAGGGCTTGTCTGGGTTCTCAGAGATATAAAATCAAACCATGACTTCTGTTATAGAGATTAATGCAGACCCTCCCACACTGCTCTGAGAGAATTCCGTGGCTTTATTTGGAAAGAAAACAAATGGTATTTTCTAAAATATTTGTGCAGCATTGTGGGACTAAAGTTTGGATAGGATGGGCTTGTGTACCAATAGAGGCCAAAAATAAAATTTATTACAATAATTGTCACTGGGCCCTTTTTGTATGTCAAATGCTATACTAAACATTTTACAAACATTAGCTCATTTTTTCCTCACAGTCATCCCACGAAGTAGGAATTACTTTTCCTATTTTACCGATTAGAAAGCTGTGTTTATTGAGGTTAAGTGGTTACACAGTCACCTGTGTAAGAGCTATGGTTTATACCCAGGTTTGGCCAGCATCAGAGCCCATGCTTTATAAAGAAGCAAATTTAATGTAGTGGAAAGAGCACCTTTTAAGGAGTCAATCTGCATCTAAATTCTCATTGTGCAACTTGATTTCCTGCAAAATCTAGGTTGTCAATTACTATGTCTTGGTTTGAAAAAATGGGATTGATAATTTTATTTACTATAGATATTTATTGTGGAGATCTAATGAGCTCATGTATATAAAAAAAGTTTTTGATGTTGCCAAATTCTATTAAAAGACTTTACATATTATTATTTCTTTCAAAGTCTCGGTTTGATTACCTATAAATTTGGGATAATTCTGGTCTTGCATAACTTACATAGATGTTGGAAGAAACAACCAAGATGGTATAAGGAAGTATTTTACAAACTTTAAAGTAATATAGCAATGAGGTAATGAGCAAGCAATCACCTTATAATTCTAATAGACTGTAAGGGATTATAGCAATTACTGTCAGTTCCTCTGAGACTAATAACCTGTATCACTACTTAATATTCTTTCACTTTTATTAGTTCCTTCTATTGCTGTGGCATATATTTTCCAAGTAACTTGGCATAAAGCTTTCTCCTATGTATTTCTCGCACCCCTCTCATCCCCTCTGCTGCTGTAAAACAAGATGACGCCATTATAAAATGAGCATGTTCTTTGAATGACCTGCCCAAATCAGAGCCTAATGTATGACATAGTCTAAGATCTGCACATGCATTAATACTATAAAAGAGGTTTTGTGAGAGACAAATACAAACACCATGAGGTCACTTCTTCCAAAGTATAACAGGAAGCAGACTCTTGGAAGAAAATAGTATAAATGTCTTTTTGGAAAATCTTGTCTCTGAGTACAGAACACATTATAAGTTTTTCCAGAACCCTCCAATATACAGCACATCAAACAGTGTGCCTTTTCTTTCATTCCCCCCTCTCTCTCTCTTTTCTTTCATTCCTCTCTCTCTCTCTCTCTCTCTCTCTAGTTCTATTTTCAGAGAAAGGATGAAAAAGCTGGGAGGGAGCTTTCAATTACTAATGATTTCCAAAGTCCATTACTGCTCTTAAGGCCCTGGTCTTTTTTCAGAGAAGACTGTGTAATGAATTCAGAATCAAAATCTCAGTCCCATTTCTCCAGCTGGGTGAATAGTTCAAATTTTCAGCCATCTTCTTCTGCCAAGGAGGGCAGTATGACATAGAGTTAAGTAAACAATGAAGTAGAAATCAGGAGATCTGGGCTCTTTAGATAATTCTACAAATAATTGTTGTGCAACAAAATAATTGCTTTTAATGATGTCTACTAACTCCTGTCACTACTTGGCAAGGCTCAGGAAACAGTTGTTAAATGACAAATGTATAAATATATTATATATTAAAAATATACAAATAATATAACATAACTAAATATATACATATATTATATTGTATATATATATTAGAAGCCCAGTGCACAAAATTCATGCACAGGGGGGTAGGGAAGTCCCCAGAGCAGCCTGACCCTCTTGCAATCTGAAACCCCTCAGAGGATGCCTGACTGCTGGTTGCAGGATTGGGCCTAAACTGGCATTCAGACAGTCTTCTTGCAATCTGGGACCACTGACTCCTTACAGCTTGCCTGCCTGCCTGCCTCCTTGCCTGCCTGCCTGCCTGCCTCCTTGCCTGCCTGCCTGCTTGCCTGATCACCCCTTTCCACTCTATTTGCCTGCCTGATTGCCTCTACTGATCACCTGCCTGCCTGATCACCCCTAACTTCCTGCCTGTCTGATTGCCCCTACTGCCACTGCCTTGACCCCCTATCGCCAAGGCTTCATCCAAAAGGTATTCCAGAAGGACATCTGGAAGGATGTCCAGAGGTTGGTTGGCTTTCCAGTCTAATTAGCATATTACAATTCTATTATTATAGATTGTATGTATATATATATATATATATATATATATATGTGTGTGTGTGTGTGTGTGTGTGTGTGTATGTGTGTGTATGAAATTTGTGCAGGGGTAGGGTCTCTAGGCCTTGCCAGTGATCAGGGCCAATCTGTGGGGCAACTAGCATGGCAATCACGGGCTCCATTGATACCCACCTTCCTTGGCCTGTGGTCTGCAGGCTAGTAGCAGCTCCTGAGTTGAGTGTATACCCCCTGGTGGTCAGTGCACATTATAGCAACCATTCATTCCACTGTTTGGTCAATTTGCATATTAAGCTTTTATTATCTAGGGCTAGAGGCCCAGTGTACAAAATTCATGCATGGGTTGGGTCTCTAGGCCTGGCCAATGATCAGGGCCAATCAGGTTCCACACCTCCCTGCCTCCTCCTTCCCTCTCCGCTCATGCCACCATCACGTGGTTTCCCAACTCCTCTCCTCCTCCTTCTCTTGCCCCTCTGTAAGCCACCACCATGTGGTTTCTCTGCCTTCCCACCTCACTGCCTTGCCTCCTTCTTTCCTTGCTGCCTGCATGCCACCACTTACCCCTTATCCCCAGTTCCTCATCCCAGCCTGGGTCTGGGGCCTGGCCCTGATCAGGGAATTGGGAAATGCCAGCCAGAGGGAAGGGCCAGAAGGTTGGCCAGCAGACTCTTATCAGGCAATTGGGGAATGGGGGAGGGACCCGGGAGGTTGGCCACCAGCCCTGAGGAGGGAGTCAGCTCTCAGACTCCTGGGAAAGAGGCCATGTTTGCTGCCATCTACCCCTGGTTCTCCATCCCAGCCCAGGGGCCTGGCCCCAACCAGATGATTTGGGCCTGCCACCCAGAGGGAGAGACCAAGAGGTTGACTGGCAAGCCCCATCGGCAATCAGGAGGAGAGATCAACCAAAGGACATGTATGAATGCGTATAAGTCTTACCAATGGACATGGACACCAGGGAAGTTAGGGCATGAATGGGGAGGTGGGGAAGGGTAATGGGAGGATAAGGACACATATGTAATACCTTAATCAATAAAGAAAAAAATACTTGGGAAAATTACAGCACCTTATGCAGGAAGTCAGCTCTTTTTTCCACTAGTAAACTACACTGTACTGACAGCAATTTCAAAGACCAATAATCAGAAAGCCAGTTTTAAAAATTTACTTACTCCTTACTACAGACACCAGTTTTCTCAACCTCAACACTATTGATATCTTGGGTTAAATCATTCTTTGTTCTAGGAGTTGTCCTATGCATTATAGAATGTTTTGTGACATCCTTGGCCTTTATTTATTAGAAACTAACCCCGCTTCTCCATTGTGACACAGATGTCTCTGTATATCACCAAATGTTCCCTGCAAAGCAAAATTATAAATGAGAAGGACTGATAAAGACTCAGGAAATCAATGAGAGTGGTAAAGGTAGGAGACAAGGCTTCTGATTCTTGATAATGTGTATGGATGGTGGTGCCTTGAACTGCAGATAAAGGGGAAGTGTAGTCTTAACAGGAAAGACAATTAATTCAAGTTTGTGGTGTTCATTTTTAAATATTCAAGGGCTATCTCTACATGGTTAGATCATGGGTGGAGTTATCAGAGGAACTGCCACCAAAAGACTAAAAGCAGAGACTTACGAGAATCACACTATCACTCTGAGAGAATGTCACGGAATTTGGATGTCAGAAAGAAATTCTTTTAGTTTGTTTATTATGTTCCAGGCACTTCAGAAGATCTCTTATAAATAGTTGTCATTCTAGATAGCATTACCCTTTTACTGATGAGACACTAGAGGAGGGAAGTTGAGTAACTGTTCCAAGTCAAAAACAAAATTCTTAAGTAGCTAAGTTTGGTCTGACTCTAGAGTCTAAAGGCTATTTGTTCTTTTATTTTCCCTCTCTCCTTTCCTCCCCCTCCTTTCTTTTTCAATATCCTATCTCATAAAGAGGGAATATGTTAATTGACCCTCATGCCATTGCAAAGATGATGGAACCCATAGCCAATAAGGAGGGAATATGCTAATTGATTTGCCCAGCCTTCAAAGATGGCAGTGCCCACAGTCACAACATGAACATGGTGGTGCTCAGCCCCCTCAGCCCTGCCAGTGTGCCTGCCTCCAGAGTCCACCAGTCCCCAGTCTCCTCAGCTGCCTAGTTGCTCAGGGCCAGCCCAAGGTGCGGGCAAGCCTCAAATGGCAGCTACCCAGCCTCCCAGGGCTGCCAAGGCTCAAGTAACCTAGGCCAGCTGAGGCTTGCACTGCTGATAGTGGCAGCGACAAAGGTGTGATGGGGGCATCACCGTCCTCTGACCACCGGGTCACCTCCTGCCTCTAAGGGTTCCCAGACTGTGAGAGAGAGCAGGCTGGGCTGAGGAACATTCCCTCTAGTGCATGAAATTTCATGTACCAGGCCTCTAGTCAACTATAAATGGTTACCATGTGTTGCCAATACCTTGAAGTAAGGAATAGATACAGTCTTTTTCCTTATGGAGCTTTTAATCTAACAGCAAAGATAGAAAATTAAACAAGGACTAATAAAAGTTAGCTGAAACAATTAGCTGTCATTATCAAAACAATCACAGGGCCTCAGGGTGAGAATACTGTTTATCCCAGCAGGAAATGCTCCCAAAAGAAAGAGGCATTTAAACCGTGATCATACTGATGAGTAAGAAGTAGAAAAAGAGTAAGGGAAACCATGTTCTAAGTTGTGTGAAGGATGTCTCTCTCATTTCTTGATGATCTGAAGTCTAAATTCCTTTATTTTCTTTAATCTTTAAAACTGGTGATATTTATATCAGTTTGTTAAGTTTATTACACCATACTATAACCATGTGGTTGTATTTATTGAAAGTACCGTTTTCTGCATTTCAACTGAATAGTTCCAGAAAAGGCACTATTGCATGGCAGAGCTTTGAAGCTTGGATTGAAATACAAGCTCTGTAACTTTCCAGGAGAAAGACATTCAATAAAGCATTTCTATCCCAATTTTCATTTATAAAATGACAATTATAAGTATTATATAAAATCATATATATGGAGATGTTACACTCTTACCAATAATTGGACTATTATTATTATTATACCAGTTCAAAGGATCAGCATGAAATGTGAACATAAATGATGTGTTCAAGAAAAAGCAAATAATCCATAATAGTTGGAGCCTTGAGATTTTATTGCAAGAAGGGATTGGGAAACAAGTTTAAGCCATATGGTGCTGGGTCTTAAATACCAGAGAGAGGAGCTGACTGAATTTAATAGGCAATTTATCCCATGTAGATTGTCACTTTCTATTGCTTGATACCAGAGCACTAGTCAGTATTCTCTGGGGATCTTTATAGCATCTGGCAATGTCTATGAAACTTTATAAATAACAACATATATGCTATCATTTTCACAACTGATTCAGAAGCAGTTTAAATATTTCTTTAATTTTGAAGTATGCCTGGTTTGAAGTTTGTCTCCAGAAAGCTGTTTACAGTTAGAATAACATTTCTGGGATACAGAAAGAGAAATATAAATATTAGTACAAATTTAGAAATATTTTAGGATTTTCCAGATATGGTATGTAGTTGTCCAGCCAAGAAGTTTGTGTGCGCTTGTGGGAGGAGAGGGTCACAACAACTAGAGAGATTCTCTAAAGACCGGGAATGTGGCCTTGATGGATTTGCACTGATGGAGCTCAAGACCCTGAACTGAACACTGGAAATGACCTTGAGAAAGTAACTGTGACTCAGAGTGTCTGGGGATAGGACTCCTAGAGGCCACTGAGTGCTCTGGTCTCAGACACATAGAGAGGATCCCACCTAGAAGACCACTTGAAAAGTATATAGTTCTGGAGGGAAACATTGCCAAAGATTCTGGAATACTTTTTTTCAAATATATTTTATTGATTTTTTACAGAGAGGAAGGGAGAGGGATAGAGAGTTAGAAACATCGATGAGAGAGAGACATCGATCAGCCGCCTCCTGCGCACCCCCTACTTGGGATGTGCCCTCAACCAGGATACATGCCCTTGACTGGAATCGAACTGGAACCTTTCAATCTGCAGGCTGACGCTCTATCCACTGAGCCAAACCAGTTTGGGTTGAAATACTTCTTGAAGGCTTTCTTCCTCCTCCTCCTCCTCCTCCTCCT
>PVJN01027693.1:0-27862 GCA_004026805.1 Lasiurus borealis
ACCTAATAATATCATATGAAAGAATGACCTAAATCATTACAAAATCACATTATTCTATGAAAAGTGTTCTAAATGGATGCCACAGGCATTATACTTTAATTTTCTCTTTTATGTTTTTCTCCCTATAATGTCTACTTGTAAAAGCCTGGCTTAATGCCCACAAATGTAATGGTTTTCACTTATGTCATCTTCTGATTATTGCATTTCATGTTTCTAAGTCCAGAGGAAATTTTAACACAAGATTTCACTTCAATACTATCCTCAAACACGTGCTTGAAAAGTAATGTGATTCTGTTATAATTGTTCTGTCACTATAGATGACAGTCCCAAAGGAATGTTGAGTTTTTTTCTTCACTTATAAATTCATTTGTTATATATACACATACCATATATAAATATCTATTTGTCTTGTAACTGGTTAAATGGATATATACTAATAGTAATAAAATTAAACTAATACAATTTTTTTTTGCATTATGATGAAAGAATTATCTCAGACTACTCCCTAAGGACACTTTTAATCTCATTGTTGCTTATACAAGCTCTGCCTTCTCACAAAAGAAATTCACGTGGTAGGACTTCTATATTCACTGACTTTTAAAAGATCTTACTATTTTTTAAAAACCACTATTTACCCAAAGTAAACACATTGAGATTATTACATAAGAACAAATACTGATACTTGAAATCTTTTAAGAGAGTAGATCTGAAATGTTCTCAATACATACACCACAGTGGTTACTATGTGAGATAATGGATATGTTAACTGATTTGATTGTGGTAATCATTTCACAATATACATACATATATGTATACTACATTATCATGTTGAATACCTTAAATATATACAATTTATTTGCCTATTATACCTTGGAAAAATTGAAAAAAATAAAGAAATAAGCAATCCTTAAGATGGTTGATTAGATTTTGTTGTATATACTCATGAGCTGATGGTGGGTATTACCCATTTTTTTTTTCAATACAGATTCTATAATCTCTTGTCCATGTGTATTTACTGGCAGAAAACATAGCCTCATAAGAGAGATTAAACTCATACATTTATATACTTTAATAGTTATTCATGCCTATGAATCTGTAGGTGACCTCAGGAAGGAGAATTAGAAGCATGTAGGTATTTAGATATCAAGTCAACTTCAGGCCTTCATAAATAAACAAATCTATTCATTATATTTTGAGTATGGATGATACATGCTTTTCATATGAAATACATCTGTTAGGAAAACACATTAATGGTGCAGTGGTAGAATATTAATAAATCAGCTATTCTTTGGAATGCATTTGTTATTTGTTGCATTTATAGAAAAATAATGTCCACTTTAGGAAACTGATGTATCTATAATATTAGTATTTGTCAAGCCATATGTACCACGTTGGTTTCAGTTCTGGCTGCCACATTTTATAAGAATCTGAAAGACTGGACTGTGTTGAAAGGAAACTGAGTGGGAGATGAAATGGTGACATATGAAGAACTAGTGAAAAAATTGGAACTGTTTAACTTGAAGATCAGAGCACTTAGAAATCAGATACATTATCCTTTAAAAGTAGGTAGTGTTGCCAGTCATTCAGTACATAGATCTTGAGTAAATATTCACATCGGGTATTGAGTATGGGGCCCTGAAGGGAGCAATTATGAATAAGAAGGACATGCTCTTTTTAAGAAATATACAATTTGAATCCAAACAGTCTTGCTCCAGAAAACATGTTCTTAACCACCAAGCTATACTACCTCTGAGATAGATCTTGGTTTCCATCACAGGACATTTTCTTGCACAGTCCCCATGGTTATGGGTTAAAAGTGATCCTGCCCAGACAGAGAGGATATTCTAAGTGACCTTTGAGAACTTTCTAAGTATTATGAGTCTATGATGCTGCTGAGATAAGCTTATGAGCAACCAGTAGTCATTAGTTTACAAACTAAGGTTAATGATATGGAGCTTTATTTAAGCTAGATCAAGAAATTCTATCTTTTGATTTGTTTCTGAGATAGATATCTGTATATTCCTATTGCTTGCCATTTAGTCTTTTTATCTTCTAGACAGCACAGCCTTTCCTTTGCTCAATGAAAATCTCACTATTCTTCTCCATGAGGATATATTTCTAATAACACACAACAATGTTGCATTCCTCACTGTTTGCCAGTGGGCTTTCCTACAATTTCTCTTTGTCCTCCACGACTTAACTGGGGTTTTCAAGAACAACTGTTCAGCTAGATTCCTGATTTTATCTTCTAAAGGAATATGTTTGAAATTGATTGAACCTGGTTACAACAAACTCTGTTTTATATATTGATGGACTAGCACTTTTCCAGGGGAAAACCACTGAAAGTTTTTAGTCTTAAAAGAGTACTTTGTTTTAGCTATTTGGTGAAGTTTATAAAAATATTCCATAGATAACCATGGTGGATTCATGTCTCATTTGAGGAAAGGATGCCCCATCACTACACAGGAAGTTTAGTAGTTTGTTCTGAAGCTTGATGTGACTTTAGTGCAGTGCTTAACTCCTCCTCCATAATGTGTCTCAGCTGAAGAACTTGCTTCCCATGTCAGTACATGTGAAAAGATCATTTTCACAAACTCCCACCACCACTACCTGAATCTGTGCTCAGATATCATGCTTTCTTTTTGGTCACTGTGAATTGTTTTCCCAGCGAAACTTAACACTTCCACTTATGCACTATATCTAATGTCTTTATGCCTATTCAGGACTTTGTTATAGTAATCTCTCCTATTTTCTGTGATATAAATTTATTTATTAAGATGGGAAAGTGTTACAGAGGAATAGGTATGGTAGAGGGTGAAATCAAGAGTTCTCTTTTGGAATGTCCTGTGAAGGGCATCCCCAATACAATATCCAAGTGGATGTATTAAATTGGTATATGCATAAATGAGTCTGGTATACGAGGCAGGTCTCAAGCACAGGCAGATAATTTGGAAACCAGAAGTACATAAATGGTATTAAAAGCTATAAGTTGTGACTCGGAAGGTACAGAAAACTAGAGCATCACTGATTATTAGAGACTTCATAGAGAAGCAAGCAAAGCAGTGACTTGGAATATCTCATAAGACAGAAAGAAGTGCAATGTAATGAAGGACAAGGAAGAGAAGTGTGTTAAGGAAGGAGCAGTTAACAATACTGACTATTACTGAGAAATATATGAAAAAATAGAAATGTGAATGTTGGATTTAACAACAAAGAAGTCATCTTTCTTTGACAGTTGAGTTATTGAGGGGTGATAAAGGCACAGTCTGAATTTTTCCCAAAAATATTTTTTTGTTAAGAGGAAAGGAGAAACTAGGTGGGACTAGAAGGGGAAATATCTGTTGTGAAGGAAATTTTAAAACTGACAAAGCAGCGAAGAAGTTAGACATAATATTCTTATGACAAACAATAATGGCATTGTTAAAGGTAATACTGAAAGGATTAAATAAGTATGAAGAAATATAAATATCAAACCTAGATTAAGATATTTTAATAAGTCAATCTCTATAAAACTGACAGAATTTTTCAAAATTATGAACAGAGAAGAGCTCTGAGTAATATTTCCTGGAATGGGTAGAGATAGACTGGTTTTCTACAAGGATATCAAACATTATTATTATTTTTAATATATCTTTATTGTTCAATGTATTACAGATGTCCCCTTTTTTCCCTATGGACCCCTTCTACCCCTTACACATTCCCAACCCTAAGCCTTCACCACACTATTGTGTGTTTGTGTCCATGGGATGGACTGATATATATATATATATATATATATCCTATATAATAAAAGAGTGATATGCAAATTAACTGTCACTCCAACACACAAGATGGCTGCCCTCATATGGCCAAAGATGGCTGCCACAAGATGGCCAGCAGGGGAAGGCAGTTGGGGTCAATCAAGCCTGCAGGAGAGGACAGTTAGGGGCATCCAGGCCAGCGTAGGAGGGAAATTGGGGGCAACCAGGTCTGCAGGGAAGGGCAGTTAGCAGGGACCAGGTCTGAAGGAGAGGGCAGTAAGGGGTGGTGAGGCTGACAGGGGAGGGCAGTTAGGAGTGACTGGGTCAGCAGTAGAGGGCAGTTGGGGACAACAAGGCTAGAAGGGGAGAGCAGCTATGGGTGACCAGGCTGGCAGGGAAGGGTAGTTAGAGGCAATCAGGCTGGCAGGGAAGCAGTTAGGCATCAATCAGGCTGGCAGGAGAGTGGTTAGGGGGTGATTGGGCTGGCCGGCAGAAGCAGTTAGGGACAATCAGGAAGGCAGGCAGCCGAGCAGTTGGAAGCCAGCAGTCCTGGATTGTGAGAAGGATGTCCAACTGCTCAGTAGGATCAGGCCTAAATGGGCAGACATCTCTCGAAGGGTCCCAGATTGGAGAGGGTGCAGGCTGAGCTGAGGGACACACCTCTCCCCCACTGTGCATGAATTTTATGCACCGGGCCTCTAATATATATATTAGAGGTTAATCTCTTGCACTGGTTAATCTCTTCCCAGACAACCACCCACCCCCACCTTCCCTCTGAGATTCATCAGTCTGTCCCATGCTTTTCTGTCTCTAGATATACTTTGTTCCCCAGTTTTTGTTGTTTTCATGAGATTACACATAAGAGTAAAGTCATGTGATGCTTGTGTTTTTCTGACTGACTTATTTTGTGTAACATAATACTCTCCAAGTACCTATATGCTGTCTCAAAGGGTAAGATATTCTTCTTTTTTACTGCTGCATAATATTCATTGTGTAAATGTACCACAGCTTTTTTTATTTATTCATTTTTTTATATTCTATAAATTTTTTACAGAGAGGAAGAGAAAGGGATAGAAAGTTAGAAACATCGATGAGAGAGAAACATCGATCATAGGGGATGTGCCTGCAACCAAGGTATATGCCCTTGACCAGAAACAAATCTGGGACCTTTCAGTCCTCAGGCCAACACTCTATCCACTGAGCCAAACTGGTTAGGGTGATGTACCACAGCTTTTTATCCACTCATTTGCTGATGGGCATTTAGGCTGTTTCCAAATCTTAGTTATTCTGAATTGCACATCTATGAACATAGGAGTGTATACATTCTTTTTGTTTGGTGTTTTAGGTTTCTCAGGATATATTCCTCAAAGTGGGATCACTATCTCAAATGACAGTTCTATATTTAGTTTATTGAGGAAACTCCATACTGTTTTACATAATGACTGTACCAACCTGCATTCCCACCAGCAGTGCACTAGGGTTTCCTTTTCCCCACAACCTCATCAGCACTTGTCACTTATAGATTTGTTGATGATAACCATTCTGACAGGTGTGTGGTGATACCTCATTCTTTTTTTAATTTGCACCTCTCTGATGATTAGTGACTTAACAGTATTTTTTTCATATGTCTCTTGGCCATCTGTATGACCACTTTGGAGATTTATATATTTAGGTACTTTACCCATTTTTAAATTAGGTTGTTTGTCTTCCTTTAGTTAAGTTTTATGAGTTCCTTATATATTTTGGAAATTAACCCCTTATCAGATGTTTCATTGGAAAATATGTTTTCCGATGCAGTTGGCTTTCTTGTTGTTTCATTGATGGTTTCTTTTGCTGTGCAGAAGCTTTTTAGTTTTATGTAGTCCTATTTGTTTATTTTCTCTTTAGCTTCTATTGCCCTAGGAAATGTATGGGAAAATATATTGCTATGAAATATGTCAGAGATTTTGCTGACTATATTTTTTTCTAGGATCTTTATGGTTCAAGACTTACATTCAAGTCCTTTATTCATTTTGATTTTATTCATGTGTATGGTGTATGTTGGTGGTCTAGTTTCTTTTTTTTTATGTATCTCTTCAATTTTCCCAGCACCTTTATTGAAGAGATTAATCCATTGTATGCTCTTGCCTTCTTTGTCAAATATTAATTGAGCACAATGGCTTGGGTTAATTTATGGATTCACTATTCTGTTCCATAGATCTACATGCTTGTCTTTGTGCCAGTACCAGGTTGTTTTGATTATAGTGGCTTTGTAGTATAATTTTATATCTGGTTTTTTGATCTCTCCAACTTTGTTCTTCTTTCTCAAGATCACTGTGGCTATTTAAATCTATAAAATGCTTTGGGTAGCATAGAAATTTTAATGATGTTGATTCTACTAGTCTATAAACACAGTATAATCTTCCACTTGTTTATATCTTCCTCTATCTCATTTTTCAACAGCCTGTAGTTTTCTGAGTACAGGTCTTTTACCTCCTTGGCTAAGTTTATTTCTAAGTAGCTTAATTTGTTGTTTTAGTGGTAAATGGGGTTGTTTTCTTTTTTCAGTTTCTCTTTCTGAGAATTCATTATTGGTGCATTGGCTTCTGGGTCTTAGTTTTGTATCCTATTATGTTGCTAAATTCATTTATTAAATCTAGTGGGTTTATTTTGTTTGTTTGTTTGTTTAGTCTTTAGGGTTTTCTACCTACCATATCATGTCATCTGCAAATAATGAGAGTTTTACTTCTTTTTGAATTTGGATGCCTTTATGGTTTCTTCTTTTCAGATCACTGTGACCAGGACATTGAGTATTATCTATATATATAAAAGCTTACTATGCACATTGTCCCCACAGGAGTTTGACCAAGAGACTGAATGTTCGATATGATTTGCACTGACCATCAGGGGGAAGTGAGGAAAGAAGGAAGGCCCCAGCTGGCAGCCAGCAGCTGGGGAAAGGAGGCCTTGGCTGGCAAACAGAAAGCCCCTATCAGCCCTGATCACTGGCCAGGCCTAGGAACCCAACCTGTGCAAAAAGGGACTCTAGTTTTTGAATAAGAATGGTGAAAATGGTCATCCCTATCTTGTTCCTATTCTTAAGGAAGATAATTTTAGTTTTGGCTTTTTTATTATGATGTACCTGAATATCTAATAACTCATGAAATTTAAGCAGTAATTAAAAAAAAAAAAACACTAGCAAATGAAAGCCCTAATCTGGACAGCATAACACATGAATTTTACCAGTCAAAGAATGCACTGTAATTTGTTGCATAGTAGGCCTCTCTAAACTAACACCTATCCTTCTCAAACAATTTAAAAAAAATTAAGAGGAAGGAACACTGCTAATCTCTTTTTATGAGGAAAACATTATCCTAATTCTAAATCCTAATAAATACACTACAAAGAAAGAGAATTAAAGGCCAATATTCCTGACGAACACTGATGCTAAAGTCCTCAACAAAATATTAGCAAATCAGACCTAGCAATATATTAAATGATCATATACCATGACTAAGTGAGACTTATTCCAGGGATGCAAGGCTGGTACACTATTCCTAAATCAATAAATGTGATACATCACATAAACAGATTGAAATACAAAAATCATGTGATTATATCAATAGATGCAGAAAAAACATTGGACAAAATCCAGCAGCTATTTTTATAAAAACTCTCAGCAAGGTCGGAATAGAAAGATCATACCTAAATATAATAAAGACTATATAGGATATTCAATATTATTGATGCCCCTAAAATTTATCTTTAGCATACTTCTTACTAAGAAATGTTATGTTTTTTAATTTAACTTTAGGTGAAAATATATAACTTCTTAGATCAGACATTTACTTCCAAAATTTAAAAAAGTATTTCACTGGGAGGTTAAGATGAAAAATTCATAGGATGGATTTTCTACCACTATTTTCTTTAATGGAACTCCAAATACTGATAATGAAGTAAAACTCCCCCCGGTCCATATGTTTGACTATAAAAATTGCATTCATCACCCCAAAGTACTTAGGTTACTGTTTCCCCTTTCAATTTTATATGCAATTATTTGCTGATGAAAAAGTTTCCTTGCTTCAGAGGAACAAATTAACACCATATCAAACATCATGGGAAAAATTAGATTCAGTACATTCTAAGGTAGGTGAAAAACTTAATTTTAATCTAATATATTTTAAATTTTGATATAATAACCAGCAATTTATACCATTTCTGTTATTAATTAAAATGATTGAAAAACAAGATGATAATGGTGAAGATGATGATTAGGTGTAGAACTCTTCTTGGTTCATAATAAATGAACAATAAAGATCTGTTTTTTTATTTTAAAATAAGTACTTAAAATTCATGGCAAGACATTTGCTGTTTACTTATTAGGAAGTACTGTAATTTGTTGCACATTAGGCCTCTCTAAATAGTGAGCTATTTGAGCTACCTAAATATTAGGAAACATTTGTCTGGAATGTACAAGATATAGGGTGATACCTACTTTTTACTCATAATTGGAGAGACAATGTTAAGTTGGGTGTAAATTGAATAGTGAACGATGAAATTTGGTTATAAAAGTGAGGCAGCTATAAAAATATAACAGTCTCTGCATTATAGTAATTCTGATCTTCCTTTTTATCCTCTATTTTTATTATCCATAAAGTAACCCTACCTAGAAAGTAACAGGGCCCAGTGTGAGTGCCTTGCCCTCCCCTCTAGTCTCCTAATACTCACTTTCAGAATACTAAACTGGGTAAGAGACCCATTTAGGAAAAACAAATTACAGCAGAATTTCTAGGAATGTCCATTTAGATTAACATCTGATGGGCATCTGTGGGCTTAAAAGATGCATATCCTGAAGATGGGTATAATTTCTTTTAAACACATTCATTTTAGGAGAAAGTTGTCCCATCTGTTAAGGCAATATTAACCATCACAGTGAGTTCTATCTGTTTATACTTCTTTTTTAACAGTGATGTGAAAGCAAGTGAGTATACTTGCAAATAATTTGTAATATATTGACAGGAAGACACATGATTACAAAATTAACTTGTCTTTTCCAGTTTCATCTGGGAAGGAGAAAACCGAGTGATACATTTTCATACTAATATAAGTAATTTCACTCAAAGCTCTGTCGCCTGACATTGATCATTGGATCAAATATCAAAGACTAGTTTATTTGTTATTTTTTCTTCTTTTTCATGTGTGTACTTTGGGAAAGTTGTGACACTACTTCTCTTAGCTTCAGTTGCCCTATCTACAAAATGGAGAGGGCTTATCTGTTTTAACTATATCTCAGAGTTATTCTAAGGCTCAAACAAGTTAATTTGTGAAAAGGTAATATATAATTGATAAAGCATTAAAAATATATGGTCTTATTTTTATTAATACTAGATGGGTTTAGCTTTTCCTTAATTCTACAAATTGATTTAAGATGTCAGTCTTATCAAAGATAAACTTAAGCTAGTTAGCTCAGCTTTTATAGTCATTTATTTATTTTGACCTTCTAAAGAAAAGACCTAGGATCACTGCATTTTATTAAAGAAGCATCATAAATAATAAACAACTATATAAGATATTTGGAGGTATTTATTGAAATATTTGCTGTGTCTCAGAAACACCCCTTAGCTTACTTTGAATAATTAATAGATGTTTTCTTAAAAAATAATGGCAGTAATGTGAAGCTCATTCATGTCTTTCAAAGCCCTTGGAGTTCCTGGGGATAAATGAGTACTTCTAAAGAAGTATTCTTTTTCTTCGAAAAGAAAGTAATTCATCCAATTTTCAGTAAGCCATCACTTTGTAAGCTAGAACATTTCATTTTTTGCCCCAAGGTAAAGTTAATAGGGATATGGTATGAAGAAAAACAAAAAGCAACAATGACCCACTTATGCATGATACCACATATGAGTGCTAGTTCACTGGGACAAGTTATCTCCAGAAAGGTTGCTCACTACTAGGAATGAGGATGACATTGATGCTTAACATAAAAGACAGATTTGATTTTCTTTGAAAAAAAGGTCTTCCTGTTTTCAAAATGGCAGTGGAGTAAGTGGAAGCTACACTGACACTCGCTCAGGGTCAAACTAGAAATACAACTAAAATACAGAAATACCACCCTGAAAAATCAATGAAAACTAGCTGGAGAAAACCCTGATAACTAAGGAAAGTGGAGATCACATAGAGACTAGTAGGAAGTGAGGTGTTGAAGGGCTAGCTGGATTCCCACAGATAGCAACTGAATTTCCGGAAGGATATCTGAGCTGTGGGATGCTCCCACTGAGAACTCTGGGATATAAGCCCCGATTTGGGCTCCCCAGCCTAGAGCACCTGAACTAAGTACCCACATAACATCTGGCTGTGAAAAGCAGTGAGGTTGCTGTCTGCTAGGGAGAGATAGATGGAAATGCAGGCTTCCTCTTAAAGGGCCGATGCACAAAATTTCATGTGCAGCCACTCACCTTGGGCTCCAGAGCAGGAGTGCAGAGAGGTCGTGAGTTATGTGAGGAGAATCCAGGCTTGGAAGCTCTGAGGTTAGAGCTCAAAAGGCAGCACCCAGTTTCCTGTGCTGAGTCATTCCCTCCTACTGCAGAGGACACCTTTCTCCACCAAACCTTTACCATCCTGGCAGCTTTTGCCTAGGGGCAGGGAAGCAATTCTCCCATTGTGTTGAAAAAACATCCCGCCCCACCCTGTGGAGTCCATGCCTGGCTAAGGTCTATAGCCCTAGGCTAATTAAGACTGAGAACAACAACCAGACTATAGGCAGAGGTGGATCTTTGGAGGCTTTGAGTCTCTGCCTGATGTCCTTCTAAACTCAGGGCTAGGAAAAGCACACCTTGGTCCTTCCAAAGGCACTCAGGCCCAGCAGAGGGAGCCACAAGCTATGGATTGCTGATAGCTCCAAACAGGACACTCAGGGCCAGTCACAAACCAAAGTCATAAAACCATAAAAATCTTACCATTTGCAGCAACCTGGGTGGAACTGGAGAGCCTTATGCTAAGTGAAATAACCCAGTCAATGAAGGAGAAGCACCACATGATCTCACTCATTTGTGGATAATAAAGAACATTGTAAACTGATGAACAAAAGGATAGATACAGAGGCAGTAAAGCATCAAACAGACTGTGATATTATAGCAGGAAGATTAAGGAGAGGTGGGTAGATAAGAGATCAATCAAAGGACTTGTATGCATGCATATAAGCATAACCAATGAACATAGACACTGGGGGGTTGGGGTATGCCTGGGAGGGAAGGGGGTCAATGGGGAGATATGTATACATGTTACACAATAAAAAAAAATCCAATAGGAAACCAAAATCTCAGACATCTCTCATAGCAATATGTTTACAGAGGACCCAAGGGAAAAGAAACTAAGGAGAAAATAAACAAATGCAACTACATTAAAATAAAAAGAATCTACACAACAAAAGAAACTATCAACAAAACCAAAAGGGAGCCCACTGTATGACAGCACATATTTCCAAATAATACATTTGATAAAGGGTCAATTTCCAAAATATTTAAGGAACTCATACAACTTGTCAAAAGGAAGACAAATAATCCAATTAAAAAATGGGCAAAGAACTTAGACACTGTTCCAAAGTGGACATACAGATGAGCAAAGACATATAAAAAATGCTCAAAGTCACAAATCATACAAGAGACACAAAATAAAACTACAATGAGGTATCATCTCACACCTGTCAGAATGGCTATGATCAACAAATCAACAAATGACATGTGCAGGTGGGGGTGTAGAGAAAAGAGAACTCTAGGACACTGCTGGTGGGAATACAGATTGGTAGAGCTATTATGGAAAAAATGAGTCTTCTCAAAAAATTAAATATGGGACTGCCATTTAACCCCATGATTTCACTTCTGGGAATGTATCCTAAGAAACCTGAAACACCAATCAGAAAGAATTTTTATAGCAGCACAATTTACAATAGATAAGATCTGAAAACAGCCCAAGTGCCCATCAGTAGATAAGTGGACATTTATACCATGGAATAATAAGGAATAGTAAAAAGAAGGATCTCTTACTCTTTTGAAAAGAATGCAGGGACCTGGAGAGTCTTATGTAAGTGAAATAAGCCAGTCACAGAACAACAAGTATCACATGATATCACTCATATGTGGAATACAAAGAACAAAATAAACTGATGAACAAAATAGATCCAGAGACATAGAAGCATGAAACAGACTGTTGAATTTCAGAGGGAAGGCCTGGGAGGGTGGGAAGAGATCAACCTAAGAACTTGTATGCATATATGCATAACACAAGGACACAGACAATTGGGTTGAAGGCCTGGTGTGGGCTGGCAGGTGGAGCTAGATGAGATCTATGGGGAAAAAAAAACAGTGGACATCTGTCATACTTTGAACAATAAAAATTGATCAACGAATATAAAAATTTAAATAAGTATTTCTCCCCATGCTCCACAAATAGGTATCAATTACATATTAGTGCAAATGCCACTATGTTGTTATTGCTAAATTGCAAGTAATAAGAAACTTAAGCAATGTAGCATAGATAGAAGGGGTTTCAGGAGAGGAAGCAACATTTTTATCAGGAAAAAAGTGACCAAAATGAATGCAGAAAAGTTTGAACCCTTAAGCAAATGACAATCCAATTTTGCACCTTAGACATGGAAGTGATGAAACGCTGGAAGAACTGCCAATGGCCATATAGATTGGTTATTTATTTATTTATTTATTTATTTATTTATTGTTTACATATAGTGGTGCATATATCTCCTTTTTTCCCTCTATTGACCTTCCCCCAGCCTCTGCTACCCCTTGTTGCATGCCCTCATCTAATCCCCCCACACCCCAGTGTCTTGTGTCCATTTCTTGTCTTTCTGTTGATCTCTTTCCCCCCTCCCAAACACTCCCCAACCTTCCTCCTGTAATTTGACAGTCTGTTTGATGTTTTACTGACTCTATATCTTTTTGTTCATCAGGTTATAATTTTCTTTATTTTCCATAAATGAGTCCTGTCATGTGGTATTTTTCTTTCATTGCCTGGCTTACTTCACTTAGCATAATGCTCTCCAGACCCATCCATGCTGCTGCAAATGGTAAAAGTTCCTTCTTTTTTATAGCAGTGTAGTATTCCATTGTGTGGATGTACCATGGTTTTCTAATCCACTCATCTGCTGATGGACATTTAGGCTGTTTACAGATCTTTGCTATGGTGAATTGTGCTGCTATGAACATAGGGGTACATATATCCTTTCTGATTGGTGTTTCTAGTTTCTGGGGATATATTCCTAGAAGAGGGATTCCTGGGTTAAATGGGAGTTCTATTTTTAGTTTTTTGAGGAAACTCCATACTGTTCTCCACAGTGGCTGCACCAGTATGCATTCCCATCAGTAGTGGACGAAGGTTCTTTTCCTCCACATCCTTGCCAGCACTTGTCCTTTGTTGATTTGTTGATGATAGGTATTCTGACAAATATGAGGTGGTAACACATTGTCATTTTGATTTGCATTTCTTGGATAATTAGTGAGTTTGAGCATGTTTTCATATGTCTCTTGACCTTCCTTCTGTCTTCTTTCAAAAAGATTGTTTAAGTTCATTGCCCTTTTTTTATTGGATCATTTATCTACCTTTTATTAAGTTGTATAAGTTCCCTGTAAATATTGGAGATTAAACCTTTATCAGTGATAACATTTGCAAAGACGTTCTCCCATGCAGTGGGCTTTCTTGTTGTTTTGTTTATGGTTTCTTTTGCTGTGCAAAAGCTTTTTATTTTGATATAGTTCCATTTGTTTATTTTCTCTTTAGTTTCCATTGCCCTAGGAGCAGTATTGGTAAAGAAATTGCTTCAGCATATGTCTGAGATTTCTCTGCCTGTGGATTCCACTAGTATTTTTATGGTTTCTTATCTTATATTTAAGTTCTTTATCCATTTGGAGTTTATTTTCTTGTATAGTGTAAGTTGGTGGTCTAGTTTCATTTTTTTTTGCATGTAACTGTCCTTTATTCCCAACACCATTTATTGAAGAGACTGTCTTGACTCCATTGTATGTTCATGCCTTCTTTGTCAAATATTAACTTAGCATAGTGGTTTGGGTGGATATCTGGGTTCTCTATTGTATTCCATTGGTCTAAATGCCGGTTTTAGTGCCATTATCAGACTGTTTTGAGAAAAGTGGCTTTATAATAGGGCTTGAAATCTGGTATTGAGATTGCACCTATTTTGTTCTTCTTTCTCAAGATTGCTGTGGCTCTCCTGATTCTCTTTTTATTCCACATGAATTTCTGGAGACTGTTTCCTAGGTCTGTGAAATATGCCATTGTTATTTTAATGGAAAGTGCATTTAATCTATAGATTGCTTTGGGTAGTATGGACATTTTAATGATGATGAGTCTACCAATCCATGAACATGGTATGTTCTTCCATCTGTTTATGTCTTCTTCTATCTCTTCTTTCAGTGTTCTGTAGTTTTCTGTTTATAGGCCTTTATATCCTTAGTTAAGTTTATTCCTAGGTATCTTAATTTTTTTTGGTGCTATGGTAAATGGGATTGCTTTTTCAGTCTCTCTTTCTGTAAATTCACTATTGGTGCATAGAAATGCCATAGATTTCTAGGCATTAATATTGTATCCTGCTACATTGCTAAATTCATTTATTAACTCTAATAGTTTTTTTTATGGAGTCTTTAGGGATTTTATGTACAATTTCATGTCATCTGCAAATAAGGACAGTTTTACTTCTTTTCCAATTTAGATGCCTTTTATTTCTTCTTCTTGTCTGATCACAATAGCTAGTACTTCCAGTATTATGTTGAACAAGAGTGGTGAGAGTGGGCATCCCTGTCTTGTTCCTATTCTAAGGGAAAATGGTTTTAGTTTATGCCCATTGAGTATGATGTTGGTTGTGGGTTTATCATGCATGGCTTTTATTTTGTTGAGATATGAAGCTTCTATTTTCACCTTCCTGAGAATTTTGATCAAGAAAGGGTATCAGTAGTGAAGGTCATTCACTTCCTCTACAGTTCTGTTTTGCACGTTGTTTCCTAGTCAGGAGAGTATTGAAGTTTTCCATGTTCCACTGCTCCTCAATGTTGTGATTCAACCCCTGGGTGGTACTGTTTGTGGATTTATAGGTCTTTTCTATATAGAGTTTGGATTTTGTTTTCCCTGTGGCACTTAATACCAGTTTGAGGGAATAAGCTGCCCCAGAGCTGGTTCTCTGCTCCTTATTCCCTGCTCTGACCCCCAGGTTTCACAAAAATAACTTTCCCCTGCAGTCCCTTAGAGTGTCCCTAATTGGGTGATCCTATGTATCGGGCTTAGTAATCAAAAGCAAAGATTTAAAGAGAAAAAAAGAGCTAGAGTAAGTGGGGCTGTGTGCAAGTCTGTGCAGTCTTTTTTCCCCTTGGGTCTAAGCAGCTGGCACTCTTTAAAAATTTTAGGCTGTCCTTTTGCTCCCAGTTCAGCTATGAGTTGCTTTTTAGAGTTCCCTTACATTAGCAGCTCTGCAGAGCCCCTTCCACATTCATGGATCATGCCAGCCCAACAGCCACAAATTTTTCTAGGAGCAGACTTCCCCAGCTTCTCCAGCTCCTGTATGTGAATTTCTCTCTCCAGCCAGGACAACAGACCTCAGTCAAAATCTGACTTCTCCGTGAGGGGGTGCAAGGCTTCTCTGAATCCACGTGCTCGTGCCACTTGGGGACTGGTGTTCTCAGTTTTGCAGCTGTTTGATAGATGCCATAGTTGTAGATTCCCAGGCTTTTCAGGCTTTCGATAACATCCACTTTCCCCTTTAAGATTGTGTGGTCTCCTTGTCAGAGCTGGTCACTCTGGGAGGGAACCCAGCAGCCATGGGGGTTACCCTGTCAGGGAAACCCCATCCGGCACTCCCCAACAGTTTCTTGGAGCATAAGAGACTCACTAACAAACACTCCCCCTCTGACCACACACTTTCCTTTTGTTCTCCCACTCACACACTATGTTGCAGTCTGCCTTCCCATTGGCAGCCATCTTCCAGCCCCTCCTGGTCATCTAGTTTAAATTCCTGTCTTTTGACCATAAAGTATTATAGTATGACTAGAAGCCCAGTGCATGAAATTCATGATGTGGTGGTGGTGGGCCCATCAGCCCAGACTGCACCCTCTCCAATCAGGGACCCTTCAGGGGATGTCCGACTGCTGGGATCAGGCCAAAACTGTCAATCAGACATCCCTCTCACAATATGGACCACTGGCTTCTAACCACTCACCTGCCTGCTTGCCTGACTGCCCCCCAACTGCCCCCTACTGGCCTGGTGACCCCCTAACTGAAGTTGGACATCCAGAAGATGTCTTGTCACCTAGTCTAATTAGCACATTACCTTTTTATTAGTATATATCTCAATATTATAGATATGGTAACTTATCTAAACTAAGTTGTGATTAGAGTCACAGGCCACATGTTAAGCGGTGGATGTAAAGCAATGAAGAAATAAGCATATTGATGTTTAGAGAGAATCTGAAGTTAATTGTTGGAGAAATACAATAAAGTGTCAACAAGGAAACATTTAAGGATTTCTGCTTGTGGACAAACAGGCCTTCATCCTAATGTTCTACTGTACACATCTGAGGAGCTCTGTTCATGTATGTTATTGGCTTGCTTCCAAATTAGCTTTTGAAGTTTGCTTATTTATGATTTATGTAATTCCAACTTCCGTCTTGATGAGTATTTGGAATCTCCTCTTCTGGTCTGAGTCTCAAGAGAGATCCTCTCTACTGTTGACCACCAAGCAAGCATTAGAATGAGTCCATGGCCATCCTTCTGTGTGTAATGCAACTTGTGATTTTAGTGTGTTAAGAATGGGTGTGAAGTGGGGTCCAGACCACTGGCTGGAACAGTTGATCTCTCCTTTCTTCTTGTAATGCAAGAATATAATATAATGCATTTTTATATAAATAGGAATACAATCTATTATGTAAATAGCTTTGTAGAGGTATGATTGATATACAAAAAACTGCACATACTTAATCTATACAAGTTGATGTTTTGGACATATGAATATACTAATGAAACCATCACCACAATCAAGTTGATAGACATAGCCATTATTTTCAAAATTTCTTTGTGTTCACCATTTTGGTGGTAGGAACACTTAACATGAGATCTTCCCTCTTTGTATGCAATTAATTTTCTTAATAAACTTTTTATTTTGGAATATTTCAGAATTATAGAGAAATTAAAAAGTTAATACAGACAGTGCTCATATGCCCTCCGCTCAGTTTTCCTAATTTTAACATCTTACATAATACATTTGTCCACAATCAGAAATTAACATTGATGCTGTTCTATTAACTGTCATTTACAGACTGTATGCAGAGTTTACTAGGTTTTTCACTAATGTCTTGTTTACTACTTTAAAAAATTAAGTTGCATGATGTATCTCCTTTGTTCAAAACCACAGAATGGCTCAATATTGCACTCAAAATAAAAGCTCAGTGATTCAGGGAGATGACTGCCAATGGGAAGGCAGACTACAAGATAGTATGTGAGTGAGAGAATGAAAGGAGAGTGTGTGGTCACACGGGGAGTGTATATTTGTGGGTGAGGGACAGCTATACTCCAAGGGACTGTAGAGGATTGCTGGATAGTTTCCCTGACTGGGCAGCCTCCACTGCTGCTGAAATCTCTCCCAGAGCAACCAGTTCTGCCACATGGACCGTGCCATCCTGAAGGGGAGGGTGGCTGTTATCAGAAGCCTATACATCCTGGGAATCTACAACAACAACACCCAGGGAATAGCAGAAAACCCAGGAACACTGGATCTCAAGCAGCTTGAATACGTGGACTCCTCAAGGAAAGGTCAGATTTCACCTAGAAAAAGGTGAGGTCTGCTATCCAGGCTGGAGAGAGAAATGTGCATAACGGGAGCTAGAGGTTCTGGGGAAGTCAATGTCCCACCAAATCCTCAGCTGTTGGGGGTAGCATGATCCATGAATGTGGAAGGTGATCCACAGGCTGCTAGCAGAAGGAAACTCTAAAAAGCAACCCATATCTGGACTGGGTGTAAAAAGGCAGCCTGAAATTTTAACAGTGTGCCAGCTGCTTAGTGCCAGAGATGTCCACAGAATTGTGTGCAATGCCAGAGGTAAAAGTTGCGGGTTTGCACACTTACTCTGGCTCTTTTTTTTTCCTCTTTAAATCCTTGCTTTTGATTACTAAGAATAGCATATATGATCACCTAATTGGGGACACTCTCAGAGACTGAAGGGAAAAGTCGTTTTTGTGGAACCTGGAGACCAAGTGGGGAGTAACAATCAGAGAAGCAGCTCTGGGGCAGTCCATTCTCCCAAACCAGTATTAAGTGTGCAAAGAAAAACAAAATCCAAATACTGGCTAGAGAGGACTTATATCCCTGGAATTCAGTCCAGAAATACTGCCACTTAAGGGTTGAATCACAAATTGACTCTTGTGTAAGCACAAACAAAGAAGACTAAGAAACAAAGAAATACTGCCTGCTGGAAAATTACAACTGTAGTTTACAACACAGAGGAGCAGTGGAATTATTGGCCTTGATTGCTAGAGTTTGTTTGTTTGTTTTTTAATATATTTTATTGATTTTTTACAGAGGAAGGGAGAGGGATAGAGAGTTAGAAACATTGATGAGAGAGAAACATCGATCAGCTGCCTCCCGCGCACCCCGGACTGGAATGCGCCCACAACCAAGGTACATGCCCCTGACCAGAATTGAACCCGGGACCCTTCAGTCCACAGCCCAACGCTCCATCCACCAAGCCAAACCGGTTCTGGCGATTGCTAGAGTCTTATAAATTTTATTGGCCTTTTCTTTGGCTGCTTTAAATTTGTTTCTCTTTGTCTTTAGTTTTCTGAGTTTAAGTGTGTGTGTGTGTATGTGTGTGTGTTGCATGTATCCTGTTTGGTGTTCTGTGTCACAATTTTTAGAAAAATTTTAGCCATTATAGTTTCAAATATTAATTTTTTTCTGTTCTTTTTTCTAACATTCTAATTTTGCATATGTTATACTGTTTTCTATTGTCTCTCAGTTCTTGGATGTCTGTTATTATTATTATTATTATTTTACATTTTATTCTCTGTATTTTATTTTGGGAAATTTGTATTGACCTTTATTCAAGATTACTGATTTTATCCTCAGCCTTATTTAGTCTACTCAAAGAAATTCCTAAAATAAATATTTTCTTTGTGCTACTGTGGGGGGTTTGTGTGTTTTTTAGAATTTCTTTTTGGTACTTTCTCATAGTTACCATCTTCTGATATCTAGTTTTGCATGAAGTCTACCTTTTCTGTTAGATCCTTAACATATTAAACATAGTTATTTTAAATGATCTCTCTTATAATTCTAACACTGATATCATATCTGAGTCAGGTTCTGTTGATTACTTTGTGTCTTCAGATTATTTTTTGTTTTGTTAGTCTTTGGCATGATTTGTAATATTTTGCTGTAAGTCAGACATGTTGTATATGTCGTAAAATAAGTTAAATACTGAGACCCATAAAGTGAGCATTTGTTTTAATCTGGCCAGCAGTTGGGTTGTATTTGGTGTTTGTTATATTACAGGTACCATTTTTTTTTCTGTTTCAAGGACAGGAATGATAGTTTCCAAGCTCTTCATATGTCTGAGCTGGATCAAAGTCCCTGTAATGAAGTTTTAATAAATGATGGTATCTCATTTTTAATATGTCAGTGGTTATTTGTCTTTTTATTATATTAATTTTTATTTATAGTTCATATTTTTTATTATTTTGTTGTATACCTTTGGGCATAGAGATTAGACAATCATCTAATTTATAAAATGTTCTCTCTGATGTTTCTAGTACCCAACTGGCACTGTAAATAGTTACTAAAATATTATTGACTATATTTTATATGCTTTTCTTTACATTTTATTGAAGACTAGAGCTCTTATTGTGATTATTTTGTAACTGCCAACCTGTACTTTTCAATCCCTTCATCTTTTTTCACCCAGTCCCTCAACCACCCTCCACTCTGGTTACTTGTCTTCTAATTCAGATTCTACTGTCCTCTGAGATTCAAACATTCATTATTCAAAACCACAGTATATGGCATCCATAAAATATTTACACATCATTGAATTAGCTATTTATTATAATTTAACTTGAGAATTGAAATGAATTGAGATTATTTCTCCCATCCCTTTCATATTATATTATTTCTCCCATCCCTTTTATGTTAGAGAATTTCAAATTGATTTCGGCTGTATGACCCATTGAAGGTCATTCAGAATTCATGAAATAGATGAAAGTCTGGCTCACTTCCTAATATAACTGTAGAACCAACTATAAAGCACATTACTGGCCATTCTTATTTATAGAAGTTATAATTTTAAGTAAACATATGCTCAATTCCTTTATTGTATTTAGTACTACTTATTTTAATAATCATCTTACATTCAGATAAAAACACTTTTATTATGTAATATATGTAATATTTTATCATTTTTATGATCTAGTCATAAGGATTTATTTTCGGTTACTTTGAAATTTCCACTGGAATTCAAAGATGGTAAATGATTTGTTCAAGCACATGAGAATGAACAGAGGAAACATCAGGACTACCACTTAGTTCTCATAGTTCTACACCTCACATAGACTTTTCTTCATTTGAGAAAACAGCTGCCTTTAGCATGATGCTAGCAATTTGATGTAACTGCCTGAACTATTCTTAGTACAAAAAAATGCACACCTGCTTCTCAGTTTTGCAAAGTGTGCTTCCCAGGGCAGCTTCCTGCACAAAGTGAGTGCTCAAAACTGCTGCCCGTCAATCAACTGCACCCTTTATATGCAGGTGATTCTAAATACTGCACTGTTAAGCATAATAGGAACAAGCAAGAACAAATCTTGTAATATTTTATATTATTGGGGTATTTTTGACTAGCAGGTGAATAGTTATTGGAGTTAACTATGTGTACCAAGTTTTTTTTTTAATTCGTTATTGTTAAAAGTATTACATACAAATCCTTTTTCACCCATTCACCTCTCCCTGCTCATTCCCACCCCCCAGGACACCCCCACCCTTTTCCCTCCCCTATTGAATATGTCCTTGGGTTATGCTTATATGCAAACATGTAAATCCTTTCATTGAGCTCTCACCCCCTACAACCCATACCACCACTTCCCCCTGAGGTTGGATAGTCTGATGCTTCTATGTATCAGGATCTACTATAGTTTATCTGTGTATGTTGTTCATTATATTCCACATACGAGTGAGATCATGTGATCTTTATCTTTCTCTGACTAGTTTATTTTGCTTAGCATAATGCTCTCCAGTTCCACCCATGCTGTTGCAAATGGTAACACTTCCTTCTTTTTTACAGTAGCATAATATGAGTGGATTAAAACCTGTAACAAGTTTTTGTCACCCGGTTTGGACATTCTTCCTCTTCCTCTTGTTCTAATATACTATTTGCTTTTTTACTATAACTTTTCTATCACTATTTTGAATTGTGGTAAATTGCATAGACAGTTACTTTCCAGGACTTGTAATACTTTAAGGAAAGATATCATGTCATTTTCATCATAGAGTTTAGTAAAGTGGCTTACTCAGCATGGATATTCGCTATTGCTGTGGTTTTGGGGAAAATGTCTTGGTTTGTATTATATTTAGCATGTTATATTAATTTTTAATTCTCAGGAAGTTGCTCCTGACAATTCAAGACACTTTTAACCTTAATGCTCCAGTGAGTTTTCTCCCCAGATAAATTCTGGGGCAGTAGTGGGGGGAAGTATAGAAATATTAAAAGTCCAGTGTCTTGTATATCCTGCCTAAAAAAGACTTAAACTCACCAAAGTAAACTCAGCAAAACACATATTCAAAGAGCACTGATTGGGTTTTCTTTATTCTGCTTCTGATTTTTTTTTCTCTCTAGCTCACACTACATTTTCCCTATCTGCTAACATCTGATTGAACACTGAAATAAGTAGTCTTATTAATCTTATCTCTCCTTTACTCCAGAAAATATGTGACTATTTTAACCTCACACTCTACTTATAGGCCTGGCATAGAGTAAGATATTGTAGAACTAAGGTTTTCATAATTCAGTGGGAAAGATGTCCAGAAATCACAATGCTATCTGTGGAATACCATGGAATATTTTTCCACTAAATTCCATTATAGAAATTAAAATAATTGCACTTTCTTAAAATATTACTTTTCACAAAAAGCACTTGTAAAATATTATTTTATATTTATTTTTAAAAATTATATTTTCCAAAGTATTTCTACTAATAAGCATTCATTACTTTTTTACTCAATTTTCTCACTCACCTTTGTACTATGTTGCACATCTTGACCAAATTATATATGGAAACATAATTACCTGGAATTCCCCTTCTAAGAGTCACCTAAGTTTATTAATTTTAAGAATATTTATGTAAGAATACATATATCAGTTCTTTAACTGTTTATTTAGCCCTGGAGGGTGATTGTTTACACACACACACACACACACACACACACACACACACACACACAAATGTATACAGATATGCATGATCTATGTTCTTGCAATGTATTCTTTTTCCTTTTGATTTTTTAAAATATATTTTTATTTATTTTAGAGAGGAAAGGAGAGAGAGAGAAAAAAATAGAAACATCAATGATGAGAGAGAATCATTGATTGGCTGCTTCCTGCATGCCCCCTATTGGGGATCAAGCTCACAACCTAGGCATGTGCCCTTAACCTGAATCAAATCCCAGACCCTCCAGTTTGCAGGTTGATGCTCTATCCACTGAGCCAAGAAGCTAGGGCTTTCCTTTTGATATTTATTTGCCGCTTCTTTTTCCTTTCTTACCCCCATTGTATTCTCCCAAGAAAGTAATCCATGCTAACAGATTTGAATGCTTTATTTTTCTCCATAATAACATTAGCATATAGAATATTAAATTGTATATACTTCTATAGGAATTCTCTTTCATTGTTTTAAAAAATTATGATCATGAAAAATTTTCTGCATCTTGCATTTCTTACTAATTATCATTTACCTTGTAGAGTACGCTACATGCCAACTGGTCAACTGGTCCAACTCTAATTTATTATTCTATAATATTTTAAATCCCTATGCATGGTACATAGAGTAGATATGCCACAATTTCTCAATTCATGAAACTCAATTTGTTTTCAAAATTAAAATGAATTAAACATTAATCATCACACACACACACACACACACACACACACACACACACACACACATGCACACACATTCTCCTATATTCTAAAAATAGGCCTTTTGTTTCCATGGGGTAGATTTCCAGAAGTGGGATTGGTTGCTAGGCCAAAGTTACCTAGATATTTTAACGTTTGATAGATTGTTATGTACTAAATTGTGTAGTCTAAAAAAATATGTGAAGTTATACCCTGCCTTTGCAGATTTAATCAAAATAAGATTAAGTCATCCTGGGTTAAGGAAGGCCCTATTCCAATGATTTTTCTTCTAATAAGAAAGAAAAGAGATATTTAGATACAGAACACAGAATAGAATGCCACGTGAAGATAAAGTCAGAAATTGGAATGTTCCATCTATAGGCCAGGAAACATCAAGGATTATCAGCAAACACTAGAAGTAAGGAGGTTTTGTGAGAGGACATGGCCTTGCCACCACCTTGATTTGGGATTTCTAGTCTCTATAACTATGAGAAAATAATTTCTCTTGTTTAAAGCTTGTTTATGTTGTTTGTAGGACTTTGCTATAGCAGATTTAGAAAAGTAACACACAGATGTTTCAACAGTAGTGTTTCTGAAGGCAAGTTTTCTTTCCTAACTTATAGGGACAATATTTCAGTAACTACCATTTGGTATATCATTTTTTTTTTTTTTTGGTTTTTGGTAAGAATCCTTCCATAGTCTCCTTTATTTCCTCCCTGTTGCTTTAGAGTCTTTGCTACTCAATGACCATAAAAGTGACGCGATTAATAATGATGACAGATTACTAAATTTCTGGACTATGTCTCTATAAAATACCTATTTGGAGTCGATGATATTTAACTATCATGTAAAGGCACTTTGGAATTTAAGTACAGTTGTCCCTTGAACAATGTAGTAATTAGGGATGCCAACTCCTATGCAGTTTAAACTTTGCATATAACTTTATTTATTCATATATTTCCCCATTTCCCTCACCATCCTTCTTTTTGGTAACCATCAGCTTGTTTGCTATATTTATGGTCTGTTTTTATTTTTTTCATTTATTAGAATTGTTTTAATTAGATTCCATATATCAGTAAAATTGCATGGTCTTCGACTTTCTCTGGTAGCTAGCATAATACCATCCATAGCTGTCACAAATAGCAACATTTCATTCTTTATTATTGCTGAATTATAATTAATTTATATATATACACATATGTGTGTGTGTGTGTGTGTGTGTGTGTGTGTATAATACTATAGAACCAGGTGGGGTCAGAGACGCCTGCCCCTATGGGGGCTGATTAGAGCCAGGTCAGCAGGGGGAAGGGGCTGTGGGAGGTCGTCTGGTAAGCCCCACCCCCAATGTGGGGGTACAATCAGGGGTGGGGCTGGCTAGGGAGTTGCCCACCCCTGATGAGGGGGCGGGTGTCTATCTGGGGCAATGTCAGCCAAGGGGAGGGGCTGTGGGGAGTCGACCAGCCAACCTCACCCCTGATTGGGAAGGAGGTGGCTAATCAGAGGCCAGGCTAGCTGGGTGAAGGGGCTGTAGGCAGTTGTGGGTTGCCAATTGGGGCCCTGATTGGGCCAGTTGGCTGTTGCAGTGCACATCATAGTGACTGGTGATTCCAGTTGTTCTGGTCATTCCATCTTTCTGGTCACTTAGCTTATATATATATATACCAGAGGCCTGGTGCACGAATTCATGTACAAATGGGGTCCCAGGCTGAGGGACCCCACTGGTACATGATTGGGGCTGGGGAGGGATGCAGGAAGTTGGCCAGCCAAAAGGGACTGTGGGAGGGTTCCAGGGCATGTCCGGCCTGTCCGCTCAGTCCCAGTCAGCCAGACTCCAGCAGCAAACTAACCTACCAATTGGGAGTATCTGCATCCTGATGGTCAGTGCATGTCATAACATGTGGTTGAGCGGCCTTAGCATATCATTAGCATATTATGCTGTGATTGGTTGAACAAACAACCAGACACTTAGCATATTAGGCTTTATTATATAGGATTACATTTTCTTTCATCATTCATCTATTAATGGACATCTTCCTTTTGTTAAGTTGTATGAGTTCCTTATATATTTTGAATATTAACCATTTATCAGATGTATTATTGGGAAATATGTGCTCCCATATAGTAAGCTGTCTTTTCGTTTTGTTGATTATTTCTTTTGCTGTGCAGAAGATTTACATTTTGAAATAGTTCCATTTGTTTATTTTCTCCTTAGTTTCTTTTGCTTTAGGAGATGTATCTGTAAACATATTACTATGAGAGATGTCTGAGATTTTGCTGTCTATGGTTTCCTCTAGGATTTTTATGGTTTTACAACTTGTACTTAAATCTTTTATCCATTTTGAGTTTATTCTTGTATATGTTGTAATTTGGTGGTCTAGATTAATTTTTTTTAATGAATCTGTACAATTTTTCAAATACCATTTACTGAAGAGACTCTCTTGACTCCATTGTATGCTCTTGCCTTCTTTGTCAAATATTAATTAAGCATATGGCTTGAGTTGATTTCTGTGTTCTCTGTTCTATTTCATTGATTTACATGCCAGTTCTTGTCAATAGCAGGCAGTTTTTGTGGTGGTGGCTTTGTAGTATAACTTGAAATCTGGTATTGTGAGTCCTCCTACTGTGTTTTTCTTTCTCAAAATTGCTGCAGCTATTTCTTGCCTCCACCCCTCCTACCAGTCTCTCTGAAGTCTCCATTTTCAATCCTTGGATATCAGTGTTCTTGAGTTGTATGAGTTTTTAAAAAGATAAATTTTGGATATTAACCCTTTGTCAGATATGTCATTGGCAACAATGTTTTCTCATTTAAAGGGTTGTATATATTTTTGTTTTGTTGACGATTTCCTTTGCTGTGAAAAAGTTTTTAGTTTGATGTAGTCCCATTTGTTTGTTTTCTTTGCCCAAGGAGGTATATCAGAAAAAATATTGCTAAATGATAGGTCAGAGATTTTACTGCCTATATTTTCTTCTAGGAGTTTTATGGTTTAGGGTCTTACATTTCAGTATTTAATCAATTTTGTTTATTTTTGTATATGGTTCAATTTCTTTTTTTGCATGTATCTGTCCAGTTTTCCCAACACCATTTATTGAAAAGACTGTCTTTGCCCCACTGTATGTTCTTGCCATAGTCTCCTTTTATTTTTGTTTTATATGGTGATTTTATTAATAAGGCTCTGGGTTTTATCAAATGATTATTTAGCATCTACTGATATTGTGAAACTTTCCAACTTTACTTTTGATAGAATTGATTTTGTTGATATCTTTTATGGTAATTGACTCATCTTTGCTTCCTAGATTAAACCCAACAAGACATATTGTATTATATTCTTTGATTTCACTCCCTCATTTTTTATTTTGAATGACTCATCTATAAGTGATTTGGGGCTACTTTTAACTATTGCTATTAGGTTTAACTTTAAAGTCTTGTTAGTTTAATCAAATACACTGAAAAACTTTTCATTTTCTTTTTGTATTTATCTGAAATACTTTTGATTATATTTAAATTAAAAATGTCCCCTTAATGCCATATAGAACTCACTGTAAAACACTCTGGTTCTTGTGACTTTAAAAAATGTTTATTTAAAAATACTTAAACTTTTACCAGAGTGAGAATTAATATATAATTAACCCCTTCATACCCATCACCCAGCCTTAACTCAAGTTGAGGTTTAATTGGAACAAAAAATTGAAATAAATTTTATGAAAATTGTTTTCAATTCTTTTCCCAAAGCTATCCATTTTGCCCAAGTTATAAAGTTGAAATAAATGTTACTTGCCTACTTGTCTCCTTATGTAACTTTATCAAACACTAGTGGCCCAGTGCATGGATTTGTGCACATTGAAAGGAAATCAGGAGCCCACACCTGTGTGCCTGAGGAGTTTTCACATCCTTGTGAACTGCTGGGAAGTCACTTAGGGAGTCTGTCCTCCTTCCCACAGCTTCATGATAAAATATTTCCAAATGTCCCTTCTGCAGCCAGTGTTGTGCCTTGTTGACCAGGATGTCCCCAGTAAATGCCTTAGGCCATGCTGGACCCTTTCCACCATTCAGAGCTGGGTAAGAGATGAATAATACAAAGTTGGGGTCTTGGGGCGTGAGGTGCTCTGTTGCTCTTGCCCCCACTCTTCAGATCCATCTCTCTTTGACTTTTATCCCAATTATCAGTCACCACATTGTTTCCACTGTTATTGTCTTCCTCTGTAGCTTTGGGGCAATCAGTAAGGAATGAGATTTGTTCTTGATGCCTTAAAGTAGAATTCCAGGAGTCAGTGGCAATATCAGGCTTGTCCTGGTTCTATGAGTGTCCGTGCTTTAACCATTCTCTGGAGATTGTAACTGCAGGCTTATAGGGTACGAGGGATGTAGCATTGTGCTAAGCAGCAGGCGCCACTCCCACTCATCCTGGCCCCACTGAGCCTGCTGCCACTGCTTCTCAGTAATGGTGCTGCAGAAACAGGAGAGGCTTGTGCTGTTACAACTGCACTTGCCAGCTGTGAGCCCAGCTTCTGGCTGAGTGGCACTCCCATGAGGGAGCACACTGACCACCAGAGGCCAGCTCCTGCATTGAGTGTCTGCCCCTGGTGGTCAGTGCGTGACATGCAACTGATTGGTCATTCCAGTCATTTGGTCATAAAGGTCAATACACACACACACACACACACACACACACACACACTAGTGGCCCAGTGGAAGAAATTTGTGCACAGCGGGTGGGGGTGTTCCTCAGCCCAGCCTGCACCCACTCCAATCTGGGACCCCTCGAAGGATGTCTTACTGCCAGTTTACAGGGATCGGGCCTCAACTGGCAGTCGGACATCCCTCTCACAATCTGGGACTGCTGGCTCCAGGCACTCACTTGCCTGTCTGCCTGCTTGATTGTCCCCAACTGCCTCTGGCCACCAGACTGCTCTTCCCAAATATCCCCCCACCAGCCTACCACCCCCAAATGCCCCCCCCCCGGTGGCCTGCTCATTCCAAAC
>PVJN01027694.1:0-27859 GCA_004026805.1 Lasiurus borealis
AGAGGTGGGAATTACGTGGCATTTCATTTAAATCTGTATTGAAGACCTGCCTGACAAAACATATTAAGGGGAAGAATTGCCGGCTTGGGAAATGGGGCTATGTTTATGGCTTGCCCCATATTTTTCTCTCCTAAAGAAAGAAAATGACACTGCCCCTCTCCTTCTGCAGCTCACCAGCTCCCCCCCCCCCCCCCCCCCCCCCCCCCCCCCCCCCCCCCCCCCCCCACCATCATCCACCAAATGGTAACACTTCATTTTCCTCTGTGAGTGAAGCTTTTGTTAGCAGTGTCTATGAAATTACAATAAACACTCTGGGCCTCTGCACCAGCATCTGATAGTAAACCCACAAGCTCTATTTTCTGGGGAGAAAGATGATTTATTGAACTTACTGGGGTGACATTGCTTAATAAAATTATATAGGTTTCCAGGGGACAATTCGCCCCAAGTGAAGTCTCCTTCCATCACCATTTACCCCGCCCCCCTTTACCTCTTGTAATCACCAAACTGAGGTTTCACTTGTTTTTGCTTAATCTCCTCATCTTCTCCACATCCCCCTCCCTTCTGACAGCTGTCAGTTTGTTCTCTATATCTGAGTCGGTTTCTGTGTATTTTGTTTGTTACTTGCCTTTCTCTGACTGGCTTATTTCACTTAGCATAATGCTCTCCACGTCGATTCAGGCTGTCCCTAAAGGTAAGATTTTCTTTCTTTCTTTCTTTCTTTCTTTCTTTCTTTCTTTCTTTCTTTCTTTCTTTTTTTTTTTTTTTACCGGCGAATAGTGTTCCCTTATGTAAATGTACCACAACTTTTTTTATCCACTCATCTACTGATGGGCACTTGGGCTGCTTCCAAATCGTGGCTATTGTAAACAGTGCTGCAGTTAATATATATATTTTGGAGCTGGTGTTTCTCGATTCTTTGGGTAAGTTCTCAGAAGTGAACAAGCTCTGCCTTTAATGGTGTTATCGGTAGGATCTCCCTCTGGGAGGTACGGGGTGGCCATCTAAACACAGGCCACAGGAGCTGAGTGCTTCTCTGGAGGGAGACGGTCACTAACGGCCTCTGACCAAGAATGATGCCACGCTAATGAGTGCACAGAGCTGCCGAGGGGCAGTGATTCTCCCTGCTGGACTCTGCCGGTCTCCGAGGGCAATCCTGCACACCCAGTGCTTGCCATCATGTTCTTTTCTTTGGAATCTCAAATTTACATATTACCTTTCAGGTTACTTTTGCATTGTAATCAAAAGTCAGAGGAGCTCACAGATGGAAGATTGTTTTTACCTTCTTTCAGTCTGTCTTGGATCAGGAGACTGCTCCAGAGAGCAGGTAGGCACAACATGCATGTGTGGGCCACAGAGGTCCAGGAGAATGCTGGGGGACCTTTGGGAGCAAAGTGGGGTGGGGAAGCTGGTATAGGCCCTTGTAATCATAGGGACACTTGCTTTTGACCATTTGGTGCATCCTTTGCTCAGGACAGTGGTCGGCAAACCGCAGCTCACGAGCCACTTTGGCCCCTTGAGTGTTCTAACACCACTTCTTCAAAATAGACTCGCCCAGGCCAAAAACTGACTTCTGTGTAGGGGCCACGAAGTTTCAATCGCACTGTTTCCAGGACTTCTGGGAAGAGTCGAGCAGAGGAAAGGAAAACAGAGCAGTGCTTTCTGTTGTCCCCCTGGCATTCCCCAGGAGTGACTCTCCCACCTCTTCAAGCTGTAAGTCTTGAGGCGTCTGGCTGGGGCTGCCCATGCAGCCCACAGTTCCATCCCTGGATGAAGGCCATGGGAATCCTGAGATTCAGGCAGGAGGGACTGCGGAACCAACTTCAGAGTGATAGAGAAGCCCCCAGCTCACTGACAGCATGTGGCTGATGGCCTGGCTGGGTGCTGTGGTTCTGTCCTGTCACAGGCACTAGACCCTCACCCTCCAAGTAAGAGCCTTAGGTCCAGTTTGGTGAAAGCGTATACATTTACTGGAGGGTGTGTGCACACTTTTCTGTAATTTATATATATAAAAGGTTAATATGCAAAGTGTTCCCTTGGCAGTTCGACCTGTCCAGAGTTTGATTACTCGCTATTATGTGCACTAACCAGCACAGGGTGGCGCACTGAGAGAGTGAGGGAAGGAGGCGGGGAATCTCATTAGCTCTGATGACCAGCCAAGCCTAGGGACCCTACTTGTGCATGAATTTCATGCACTGGGCCTCTGTTATATGCGGTAACACTCCTCTTCCTAACTGGTTTGGCTCAGAGGCTAGAGCATCGGCCTGCTGTTAGGGGCAATTGCGAAGGGAATGGTAATTACTCGTCAAGAGTACAATAATTTGAATTAAGTACATGGTCTAGTCCCATCATGTCTAGGAAGCATAAGCAAGATGATATCTATCCTAAAATTGTTGTAAATACTTCTGTTGTTGTTCTTATAAAAATCAGATTAAACAAATGCTAATACCCTGTTAGCTTCCCTTTGAACAAACGAAAAGTTCAATTTCTGTAAGAAGTAATTTCTCAGATTATCATATGGCATCTTCTGCCATTCCCTGACCCCAGGTTCTGCCTCTACGATGTTACACAATGCTGTTTTCAAACCCCAATGACTTAGCATCTCCTATAGATTGTCAATAAGGAGCTCCTGGGACCCTGCTTGCATCTCCCGCTGTGCACATCCTGGATCCAACCACAGGGAAAGACAAGTCAGGCAGCCTGGACCAAGAAGCACCAGGGCAGAGGGGACAGACGTGGGGAGCCAGGGTGAGTGCCTTTCCCACTGTCTTCCACGTTAGCTACTGTCACCTGGAACTATGCTCTTCCGGCTTTATTTATTGGTATCTCACATGCCTCTCCACTGGACATAAGCTCTGTAAGGAGGGAATCTGGTCTGACCTTGGAGCTAGAGCTACAGAACTGAACAGAAGAATGCCAGGCACACAGTAAATGCTCAATACAGACTTGGTGAATGTAATACCCCTGGGATTTGCACAGAGCAGGAGTGAGGAAGCAATTCAGGAGATTCTCATGGAAGATGGAGAGCAGGCGAAAACCTAAGCTCAGAATTATGGCTAAGATAAGAGCTACATATCAGAAGGATGCACTAAGTACCATGGTTAAAAGCCCCTAGACCCTGGCATCACAGCCTAGAGACAATTGCTAGGATGTTTTGGGTCTGCGTTTTTAAGACCAGAAATCGCTGCAGAGAAACAGGAAGAGGAGGAGGAAAGAGCTGCAGAAAGGAATGAAGCTGGGCAGCAAGCAGCTCACAGAGGAGGCCGTCAGAACTGTGATGCTGTTCAGAATTTACCATGTGCGGGTGTGGGTGAAACTGGCCCGTGCCAGCAGAAGACTTAGGCCCTGGAAGACACAGACATGGAGGTCTTCAGCTCCAGGGGCAAGGAAAATCTCTAAATATTTCCTCTTCTAGATCCAACCATGTGTAAGCATAAGTTCTGACACACATTTACCACAAAAACATTTTTTAACCTAATATTTAGATAGCTAGCCTAAGTATTTTCGCTAATGTAGGTGGCCCTTTCTTTTATGAGGTTTTACATCTCTAAAACACTTGCTTTCCTATTTTGGAATGAATAGCTGCCTACTCTGTGCTGAGTGAGATCTGAGGCCAGAGCCTTTGGCGTAGTGCACTGGGGCCACGCCAGACACACTTTTGGGTGATGGAGCTGACTTCTGCTTAACAATCCTCTTAAGGACTTAGATTACCCAAAATAATATTTCAATTGGTAACTGAAAAACGTACTTCATCTAATCATGAGAGAACATTAGAAAAACCTAAAATGAGGGACATTCCTGTTCCCTTAAAAAGTGTAAATGTCATGACAGGCTTAGGAAGTGTTTCAGATGGCAGAACATCTAAGAGACATAACCAGATGCAATGAACACTACTGGACTGGATCCTGGACCAAGGAAAAAATAAATTTATTTAAAGGATATCATTGAGACAAATGGCAGAATTTGAATATGGATCGTGAAACTGTACAATACAGTCGTATGAATATAATAATATTACATCAATGTTAAATCTCCAGAATTGGATCATTGCATTTGTTTATGTTTTCTGGAAATAAAAGCTGAAATATTTGAAGATTAACTCTCAAATGGTTTAGCAAAACATGTGTATATGTATGTATGTTTGTGTATGAAGGAGAGGAAGAGAAGTGATAAGGCAACTGATCTGGACTAGAGTATATAGGAACTCATTGTTCTATTCTTAATAATCTTAAGTTTTAAATTATTTTGGGGGGGGAATAATTTTTCATTTTTTTCTCATTTTTTAAGAGGAGTTAAACATATTTGAAGTAACTGACATCACATTTAATGTCAATTTACCATGTTATTTCTTTAAACTCTAACGTTTTATATGATCTCAGTAATTACTTCATGTACCGTATAATCTTAAACTGATTCTTAATTTTCTGGGTCTTGCTGAAACAGAAGGCTTATACTTTTCTTCTACCAGTATAATGTGGCTTAAATCATGACATGCCCTTTAATTAAGTCAGAAAAATATTCCTAGTAGTTAAGGGTATTAAGTTGGTAATTTTGGGGGCTGATGTGGCTAGAGGTCTTTGGAAAGCTGGCTTATCTCTCAGATGCTTGTTCATCAAGGGGTACTCACTTTTAGCCAGCAATTACATGCAACTGTTGCCTGTTTGACATAATCATACTCTTCCTTCCACTCAAATGATCAAAAGGACACAACCAAGAATATTTTGTTTGGCAAGTGGCCCAAAATTGCTAAATTTATGTATTCTATTTTTGCTTCATCCTGTGATTGGATTAGTTACTAGGCAACTGAAGTATTTAATTTCATTTGCTAATAGTTACATTTTAATAGAGGCAGCTGTGTACATGACCAGTGCCGGCTCTACAAACACAGCCTAGCACCAAGCCTCCGTGAGCGGCAGTCCGCCCGACTGCCTCATCCTCTTAACATTGTATTCGACTTTCATGGACAGGAAAAGTGATGGCTCTTTAAAATATATGTATTTTTTTCTATAAATAAATCCAAGTGATTTATTTTTTCTACCTGTTTGGGGCATCCTAAATCCTCTTTCAAACTCTGGTTCAAGATGGCAGACCAAGCACAAGAAAATAAATCCTTAACAGCATGGAAAGAGCACCATCAGTGCCCCAGTGATACTGATGACAGACTGCAATAGTGAAAACTGCTACCCCAGCAGGGAGCGTGGCAGAGGTTCAGGAATCTTTCCAGGGGTGGGCCGGAAAACCCCGCATTTGTAGAGACGGCAGGCCACAGGCACTTGTGAGGGAAACTAGTTACAAGCTGCATCCACACGCCTGGACCCTCCCCCAGCAGGTGGAAGGCTGGCTGCAGTGTGTTCTGGGGGTGGCTCTGAAAGAGCAGGAGGCGCCGAGGCAGATGGAGGTGGACAAGGAGAGGAAGAGAGAAGCCCAGCTCTTCCCAGAATGCAGCTGAGCGGCGGAGGCTGACTGCTTCACCCCAGGCTGAAGCTTCCCTATGAGAGGGTCCTGGAGGGCCCTCCGCTAACCGACAAGGTTCTCAGCCACCCCTCCCACTCAGAGCTGCAGTGGGAAACTGCCAACTCAATCCATACACGCCTGCACTTGGATGTGTGAGTGCACACCCAGGAATCAGGAGGTGTTTGAGGAAACCATTTGCATAACCGAGAAAGATAAAAAGTAACCTGAGCAGGAGTCCAATGCAAAGAACAGAACACGCACACAGACAGACAGACACAGAGTTACCGCACCAGTGAAGCAGGATTGGGCTACTGTGGAAACGGAGCAATCAGAGGACGAGAATGTGTCCGTGGAAGTCTGTCCTGTGGGAGGCAGGATACAAATCCTGACTCAAATTCTATTTCCCCATCACTGATGACAGTGAATGCTCTGCTTCAACAACTGAAGAAGAGTCGGACATGGAGCTTCTGAAGCACCAGAGAAAGCGAGAGAAACGATGAACAGTGAAGTACATACTAGTAAATGACAGGGAAAAGTCCAAACAGACCAATGGTTGCAGTAACTAGCAAGTCTCATTCCCCTAGGAAAAAACAGACTTTCAGGTGGGACTGAACTGTACGTTTACGAAAGACTTAAAGTGACATAAAATAGAATGCTTGGAGATAAACCTAGTGTTATAAAAAAGAAAGCATAAATGCAGTGTTAGTAACAGACAGAAATGGGATTCAAGGCCAAAGGCAAGGGAATATTTTATATGGATTAAAAATAGAATCTTGAACAGTGGTTGGCAAACTGTGGCTCTCAAGCCACATGCTGCTCTTTGGCCCCTTGAGTGTGGTTCTTCCACAAATTACCACTTGCGGGTGCACAGTGCTATTGAAACTTCGTGGCCCATATACAGAAGTCAGTTTTTGGCCTGGGCAAGTCTATTTTGAAGAAGTGGCATTAGAAAAAGTGGGGGTGTCAGTAGGGTGATGGGAGACGTGGTGCATGTGGCTCGAGAGCTGTGGTTTGCTGACCACTGATCTAGAAGATAATACTAGTCACAAACCAACACAGCACAAACTAATAAGAGTTATAAATGGCAACAGATAAAGTAGACAAAAATATAAGTAATAGATCTATTGAATACACAATCATTGAATTTCATATTTAAATTCAGTTTCCAACTAACAGAACATTTATGGTTTAAATTTTCATGTAATGCTCGAAAGATAAACACTACAAGTTTCTTGGAATCTAACACAAGTGTAATTTATAAAAGAAAATGAAAGCTGAAATTAGAGATGGTATAGCAATGAATGATGATGAGAGCACTCAGCAATATTATGAATTAAAACAAAAAATATCACTATATACCCAAAAGACATCAAAAAGATAATAAGGGATTACTATGAGCAAATACACCCCCATATATACACACTCATGCGCTGGGGGGGAGGGGGAGAGAGAGGAGGTCTGTCAGCCTGGCCTGTGCCCTCTCACAGTCTGGGACCCCCTGGGGGATGTCCACCTGTGGGCTTAGGCCCAATCCCACCCCCTCCCCAAGGTTGGGTGTAAGCTGGCACTCAGACATTCCTATCTGGGGCTTTTGCAGTCCAGGACCCGTCGTTCCTTCCTGCCTGCCACGGAGGCAGGGGAGGCTCCCTCCACTGCCGCTGTGCTTGCCAGCTGTGAGCCCGGCTTCTGACTGAGCAGGGAGGAGCACTGTTCCACCAGAAGCTGGGCTCACTGATCCTCAGAGCTGGCCCTGTCCCCCGCCCACTAGTGATGGGGCGATCAGGGGCCGGGCCAGCCAGGGAAGGGGCCGTAGGAGGTTGAGGCACTATGGTCGTGCCCCATCCCACCTCTCTGGAGGCCCCAAGACCACGCTGGCCTCTCTCCCGTCGCCTCTGTGGAAGGGGGTGCGCTGAGACTGCCATGGCTGGCCTGACAGCTCAGGCTCGCTGCCCCCACCCCCTGCCCACTGGTAGTTCTGGAAGGTCACTCTGCTATCTGGTCTAATTAGCTCTTTATTATATAGGATACAAATATACACACACACTAAGTGGTCAGGTTATTATGCGTTCAGAGATCATAATAATCTGGCCACTCAGTGTATGCATTCTCTTCCAATAAATAGAAGAGGAGGAAATACTTCTCATCTTGTCTTATGAAGCCATGATTATCCTAATACCAAAACCAGACAGGGACAGTATAAAAAAGAAAATTATAGGTCAATATCTTGCATAAAAACAGATGCAAAACTCCTTAACAGGACATTAGCAAATAGAATTCAGAAATATATAGAAGGAATTATTCACCATGGCCAAGTGGGGTTTATTCGAGGGATAAAAGTTGGTTTAAAAGTCAAACATCAATCAATATAATCTAACACATTAACAAGCTAAGGAAGAAAATCACCTGATCATACCAATTAATGCATAAAAACATTGGACAAAATTCATTACCCATTTATGATAAAAATAACCAGAAAACAGGAATAGAGGGGAACTTCCTCAACTTGATTAAAGCATCTACAGCCTGTTGAACAGTTAATATTATACTTCATGGCGAATGCCTTCCCCATAAAATGCGACAAGACAAAGTTGTCTGCTTTCACCATGCCTGTTCAATATAGAACTGAAAGTTCTAGCCAGGGCAATAAGGCAAGAATAAGCTATAAAAGGCATAAAGAATAAAGAGGAAGAAATAAAACTCTGTATTTCTAGATAACATAAGATTATGTAGAAAATCCCAATAAATCTAAACAAAACTACTAGAACTCTTAAGGAAGTTCAGCAAGGTCACAGAATACTAGACAAGCATACCTAAACCAACTGCATTTTTATATGCTAGCAATGAACACATGAACGCTAAAGTAAAAACCCACAGTACCGTTTACAACTGCTCAAAAACAGAGAGAATCACATGTAATCTAACAAAACTTGTACAGAAGTTGGATGCTGAAAACCGCAAAATGCCAATGATAGAAATAAAAGATCTAAATAAATGGAGAGACATATTGTGTTCATGGATTTGAAAAACTGCCACATAATAAAGATGTGTTAAACTGTATCTATGTGGGCAGAATTGACAATTCTTAACAAAGTCTCTCTATTTGTAGATATAGGCAAGATTATCCTAGAATCTCTAAAACAATTTTAAGATGAACAAGGTAAGACAAATCAATCTGCTCAATTTTAAGACTTAAGAGATATAGTAACCAAGACTGTGTGGCATTAGCAGAAGGAGAGACACAGACCAATCAAAAGAATGGAGAACTTAGAAATAATTACACATTATTGCCCAACTGATTTTTCACAGATGTACAAAGTATTTTAGTGGAGGAAGAACAGGCTTATTAACAAATAGTGCTAGAACTAGACATCAATGTACAAAAAAAAAAATAGAAAAAGGAACCTCAATTTAAACCTCATATCTTATAGAAAAAGAAACTCAAAATGGATGAAAGACTTAGATAAAAACATAGAATATCTTTGGTATCTGGGGTTAGGCAAAAGATCTTTAGATATGACATGACACCACAAAGGCAAAAAAATTGGATTTTTGTAAAATAATACAGACCGAAAGTATTCAAAAGCCATATATCCCCCTAAGGGTGGCTTTATAAAATATTCAAGGAACTCTCTTAAACTCAACAATCCAATGGGAAAATGGGCAAAAGACATGAACAGACAGCCGTTTTCATTGAAGAGCAAAGCAGCACCTGAAAAACTATCCATTAGGGAAATGCAAACAGACCATGATGAGGTGTCCCTGCACACCTGTTAGCACAGATAAAATTAGAACTAGTGACAGCACAGGTGCTGGAGAGGATGTGAAAAGACCGTACACCGCCTCTGGGAATGTAAATGGGATGTCCACTCAGGAAAACTGGCTGTTTCTTCAGAAAACAAACGTACACCGGCTGTATGACGCAGCAGCTACACCCCTGGGCATTTGTCTCAGGAAAATGAAAACTTGTATTTACACACACAAAATATATGTTCAGAGTGGCTTTTCTTGTAATAGCGCCAAACTATTGCTCCCTAGGTAAATGGTTAACCTAACCATGGTTCCCCACACCCAGAATACTACTCTGCAACAGAAAGGAAAAAACTACTGATACCACAAGGGCATTATGTTGAGTAAGAAAGCCCATTAGAAAAGGTCACATTTAGATAGCATTCTCAAAAGGATGAAATTACAGAGGCGGAGAACAGGTTAGTGGCTGCCAGCGGTTAACATGGTGAAAGGGGAGTGTGTGTGTGTGCTGATTATAAAGGGGTAGCACAGAGCAGATCTTTGGCTAGTTGTGCATCTCAGTTGTGGTGACAATTACATAAATCCACACAGGTGCTTTTTTTTGTAAGGTTGGTTGTGATAATGTACTATAGTTATGTACAATATAACTATAGGGGGAGGACTGGATAAAGGATGCACAGGCAACTTTAAGTGATTCTAAAATTACTCAAATAAAAAAATTGTTAAAAAGTTACAAAAGGCCGAGACCGGTTTGGCTCAGTGGATAGAGCGTCCGCTTGCGGACTGAAGGGTCCCAAGTTCGGTTCCAGTTGGGGGCATGTACCTTGCTTCCGGGCACATCTCCACTGTGGGGCGTGCAGGAGGCGGCTGATTGATGTCTCTCTCTTATCGATGTTTCTGACTTTATCTCTCTCCCTTCCTCTCTGTGAAAAATCAATAAAATATATTTTTAAAAAAGTTACAAAAGATTAGACTATAAGCTCTCTGTAATCAGGAACTTGATCAGTTCTTTGGTATTAAATTCTTAGCATCTAAACAGTGCCTCACCCATAGTAGGTGCTCAATTAGTATGTGGAAACTGATGAATACTGATGTAATAGAGTCCCGTTTTTGTTCTTAAGGGCACATGATTATAAATGGTGAATGTTTGAAAACATAAACACTACATGGTGAATGGTGAGGATGGACAAAGTTGGGAAAAGATGAGGAGCATCTTACAGACAATGCAGAAGTAAGTACACAGATAATAGGCTACCTCCATCATTCTAGTACAAGGTCTTTCCCATCTTAATGTTTGTTTTTTAATAGATGCTTATTCTAGAAAAAAGAAAACATATACCTATGTAAGGCATACCCCTCGTGTCTTCATTCTGCTGTCCTGGGAGACAGCAAAGGAGGAGCCGTGAGCACAAGGCAGTGAGTGGGTGATGGGCACAGCCTGCCCATGGCATGGTATCCTTTCGGGTTGGCTCACCTTGCCTGAATGCTCAGTGTCAGGGTGGAAAGTGCATGTTACATATGAAACCAGTCCAGCTTGCTTTAAATTTCTTAAATTCTTAAAATAACTCAAAAATTAAAGTCTATAAATAGTATCTATCTATTTTTTGAGAATTCTTCCTCTCCCCAGGTCCCCTTCCTTGCCTTTCTGCCAGGAGGCACAGTGCAACACATGTTTAAAGCATTCTCTTAAATCAAGGGTTTTCTGCCTTTTTCATCTCCTGGCACACACAAAACTAATTACTAAAATTCTATGGCACGCCAAAAATATAATTATTGCCAATTGACAAAGAAATAGGTATGATTTTGATTCATTCACACCAGATGGCTATTGTTGTGTTGGCTGTTGTAATTTTTTATTTGATAATCTAAGGGAGAAGAGATCAGTGCCCCTAACTAGTCAGGTATTTCATGTTCTAGAAATTCTTATGGCGCACGAGTTGGAAATCGCCGTCTTAAATGATAGTGGTCTTGTAACCAGTTTATTGATTAATTTCCTTTGCCATTAGAGCAAAAGCACTGAAAAGTTATCCATTATATTCTTCATTTTCCTTTTTAGCTCTCTTCTTCTATGACAGTGGTCGGCAAACTCATTAGTCAACAGAGCCAAATATCAACAGTATAACGATCGAAATTTCTTTTGAGAGCCAAAAACCGACTTCTGCGCATGGGCCACAAAGTTTCAATCGCACTGTACATGCGCACACGCACCTGGAATCTTGTGGAACAGCCACACTCAAGGGGCCAAAGAGCTGCATATGACTCGTGAGTGGCTATTTGCCGACCATTGTTCTATGAGATTATGGCTTGAATGTGCCTATTTTGGGGCAGCCCTGTGCCCCTGCATGAAAAGGCCACAGCAGACAGAAACCTTAATAACATTTTAATTTTACGAGGTGTCATAGAGTGCTTTAGGCTTTGCATGGGGCCTTCACTTACATTTCTTAGCAACCACATAAGAGCCCTGTGAGGTAGGCAGTCTGAAAACAAACACAAGAAATGAAATATTGCACCTAACATTCCACGTTTAGACGGTGGATGAGTCAGAAACAGCCAGAGGTTTCAGCCTCCTGTTCCACTGTGCTTTTTGTGTGTTCCAAGGGCACACTGTGGGAAATGAAACATGATTTGCTGCAATCTTTAAAAAAAAAAAAAGAATGCTAACAGCAAAGACCCCTGCTTCACATAACACCTCAGTGCTACCTTAAGTGTAAAACAAATTGGCAGATACTAAAGACCCACTGTGGTGGTTTGGAGACCCGCTTCCTACAGAAATACTGCTGGGGGAACTCTAGAATAAACAAAATTATGATCTGTTACAAAGCAGAGCCAAAACACAGCCTTGCTTTTAGACGAAAGTCTGGTGAAGCACAACAACTAAAGGCGTTAGATCTCGGAGTCTTTGTTACCGCTGTTAACAGCCTGCAGATGGACTAAATTGGACCAAGAACATAGCTTAGAGCTTTAAACCATTTTCCCTCCCGGTTGGGGAGGGAAAATGAAACTAGCATGAAATGTATAAGAAAAACTCATGGGAAAAGTATAGAAAACCTGGAGATTCCACTGACTAAGCGGGGACTGGGATGCAGGCAAGTGTTGTTCAGGATGAAACCTTCGGTAAAGCTGTCTCCACGATCAGTGGTTCTCAAACTTGGCTGCACAGTGAATTCATGTGGGCTCTTTGGACAAGTCCCTGCACCCGGTCCCTCTCCCAGGCACTCAGTTTGAGTGAGGGGGGCGGGGGCAGTCTGGGAAGAGGTTTTCTAAAAGCACCTCACCTCTGGTAATTCTAATGGGTAGCCAGGTTCCATACTACAGATCAGTGGGTCTGCACACCCTCCACGGCCCCTGAGGTTGCTGCAAACCCAGGGCTGCAGAGCGTGACGGCAGGCGAGCTGGAGGACCAGCCTCCCCGGAGGGTTATAACTCAGGGACTCTGAGGCTGAGTGGAGAGCGGGAGGTTTCATCTATCTCCTGGGGACCTGCAGCAGGGAGGGAAATGTGCTAAGAATGAGATCCTTATATGGTCTCTCTTTACTTTTTAGAGATCCCACTTTCACTTTCTTTTTCAAGAATAAGAGGATACTTAAGAGTCAACAGTCACTATCCAACCTGGATTTGGGGAAATCAGCCTGGTAGGTAATTGCCCAAAATTACAGTTTCCCTCCTTGACTTGGTGAGAAAGTCCCCAACATTGCGGCTTAGGCACCTCTCTTTTAAAAACCAAGTGGGTAGAGATAAGTGGAAAATATTCCTTCCACTGTGAGTGAATTCTGACCCTTTGTGTGTGGTTTTTTGGAGGGTTGGGGAGGACGGTGCCATTTTTTTGCTTCTTTGACCAAACAACACAACAACACACCAAATGAAGTCCATTTTGCTGCACGGAGCAGCGAGACAGGAAAGACACGAGGAAGCAGGCTGTCCAGCCATCCCAGGGAGCCGCGGGCGGCCAGTGACAAGGCTGCCTGTGGGGGACACACTTCACACTGTGCAGGCCTGGCCCCCCGGGGAGCAGGGTGGAGCCAGGGACAGACTCAGCAAGAGCTGGGCAGAGTCACCTGCGATCAATGTCATCTGACTTAATTATGGAGGAGCTCGGAAAAATTGAACGTTTGATTAGCACCTTCAGACACAAAGGCAGGCATCACAGCTTTCCCCTCTCTCTGCATTTCTGGCAGGCATTAAGAAACAGACACAATTAGAGAAACAGCGGCAGCCGTGATCCTGTCACTATTCCAGCCACTATTCCACCCTCACCTTCCCATGGGTTTCAAGACTCACAAAACCTTCTAGAACGTGCATCTAAAAGGGGACATGTTTGCTGCATGACTGTTGATTTCACCTCTTCCAATTAAGTATGGCTGTTGTTTCTCTAAATCATTCATTGAACATTAATCCCCTTGAAACTGATCACTGCAGGGACACTTTGCTTTTTAAAAATCAGGGTGTATTGCCAAAACCGGTTTGGCTCAGTGGATAGAGCGTGGGCCTGTGGACTGAAGGGTCCCAGGTTCGATTCTGGTCAAGGGCATGTACCTTGGTTGCGGGCACATCCCCAGTGGGGGGCGTGCAGGAGGCAGCTGATGAATGTTTCTTTCTCGTTGATGATCCCTCTCCCTTCCTCTCTGTAAAAAATCAATAAAATATATTTTTAAAAAATCAGGTTGTGTTTAGTAAAAGGCGCCGGCCTGGCTTTGCTGATGGACCAGCAGCTGCGACATGGCAAAGCTGTGGCCCTCTTGGCCCGTGCCCCCCAAGTCCCATCCCTGCGGCGAAATACATTTCCTGCCTTTCTCCGCTAATAGACTCCCTTCCGAAAGGAAAGTCAGTCCTTGGGCAACGCAGCATTAAACCGCCCGAGGAAGAATGAAATATTTCAGAAGAGCACAGGGTGAAAAATGGCAACTGCTATTTTAGATTCTTTGAAAATTTAAGTAGAGGAGCAAAAAATAGAAAGCAGCTTGTACTCGGTACAACGGATCTTAGCTCACTTTTGTGAGCTTCTTAATACCGTGCGGGGAGACTGCGGGGAACAGCAACACGCGTGGACACAGCAGGCGCCTGAGTTTCAGGGGCCTGGAGGCTGCCCTAACCTCTTGGGTGTGCAAAGGATATGCAACTGAAACAAAAACCGACCTGTTTTCCTCACCCTCACGGCATCACAACGAAAAGCCAAGCTTTCGCCTGGGGAAGAGCAAGCTCTGGAGTCTGGTGCCCTGGGAGGGGGAGGGGGCCTGCTCCGTGTTCTCGCCTGGCAGGTGGCATGGCGTCAGCCAACTCTGCTAGAAAGGGGAGGCCCGAGAGCCCGCAGCAGGGCAGGTGTGGGGATAAACGCCCCGCGTCTCGGGGAGTGGGGAGCAATCAATAACACGGGACGACGACGCTATAATCATGAGGCAGACTTAACCTGGACACCTGTTTTGCCGCAGAAGCACAAAGCGAGCCCTCCCCTCTGTGGGTTGGGGAGAACCAGGTAATTGTGAAAACACTGCAATCATTTTTCTAGCCTGCGCTCTTACAATCCAATTTATAGCCCTGCTCCTCACAGCTGCTTTCCATGCGCACACGGCGGTTAAACGTATTAGCGGGGTTCGGAATCCAGGCTCTCGTATTTATGGCTCACCCAGGAGAGGCCCGGTGATGTGACTTCAACTGTTTTTTAATTTGCTGTGCCCTGTGTCCCTCTGCCTGGGGCTCTGCACACATGCACGTGGCCGGCGGGGACAGAGGGGCTGCAGTGAGTGTGCCACCAACCTCGGGGGGGAGCGGGGGCTTGTGTTACCCAGGCAGGGACCCACCTAAGTCCCCAAAGCACCTCCATCTCCAACACCATGCAGGTGTGGGCTCAGATGCCGGCCTGGCCTGAAGACACCGCCATGCACAGATGCCAAGGGGCAGCTCATGCAGTTTTGCGACCAGTTTTGGTTCCCTATAGTAGGACCCTCCACAGTTCTTGGTGGTTCAAGACTCTACATGTTGGCTCTGTTACTAGTGGTTCCAGATGTCCAGTCCCCCTCCCCCTCCGCCCAAGCTCACATGGCAACACAGCTCCAGGTCCTCAAGTGTTCCCAGACCCCGCACTGCCCGACTGACACTCTTTGAAGTCCTATGGGGCCTCCCTGCTTCTGCTGGCTATATCCCCTCCTACCACCCGGCTGGGTCATATTGCCTCATTCCAGTCTTGTCTCACATGCCACCTCCTCCATGAGGCCTCTCCAGTCCCCTGCCAGCCAGCCCCCCTCCTTCCCTGACACATGGCATATGCTATAAAACAGCAGTGGTATGCACCATTATGGATTGACATGTGCCAGTGCCCTTGAGGCCCTAGATACAGGGTTGTGTCTTAGATATCCCTCTACCTGGCCTGTTCACTCACCCCGTCCATGCATGCGCTTAGTAGGTGTGCAACATGGTTTGGCTGAACTGTATGTTTGCTCACCAAAACGAAATAACCCAGCTCTCAGAAATCCTGAGTCAGGGTCTGGCGGTTTTAGGTGTTGGGTGTCCAATGCAGTCAAACAACACAGACCCTCCCAGAACCCAACAGAAGTCCTGACGCTGAGGGCATGGGGACAGCACCCAACCAAGAAGCCCTCGGTCCCTGGAAGGGGTGCAGAGGGCCTGGCAAGAGTGGGACTCCCCACTGAAGGAACGTGCCTTGACAGAAGCCCTGGACGTAGGTATCTGTGAAGCACACAGTGCCCAGTTCTCCGTGGGCACTTTGCCATGTTAGGCTGCAGGGTTCTAAGGATCCCCTGTTCAAATCTGGGCCCCTGGAATGTCCCCTGAGTTTGCTAGATTAGGGTGGAAGCTGCTCGAGCTGGCTCTTAACTGGACAGCAGTGTGAGGCTTGGGTTTTGGAGCAGGGCCCGCCAACACCACTATTCCCGGCCAGCTGTCGCTGTCCAAGGTCCTGACCATGCATAGCCGTTTCCTCTGTGAGGCAGGGAATGTGACTCTGTCCTTACCTCCCAGAGGCGTCTGGCACAGCTAACGAGCTACTGTATGCACAGTTCTAGCACAGTCCCTGGCACACAGTAAGTGCTCAGTAAAGCTCACAGTTATTAGGACGCTGCTGCTGCTGTGAAGAGGCGGTTCCACAGGGAGTGAATGACGTCTCCATAATCTGGTATGAGCCGGAGAATATGGGTGAACCTGTTTTGCTTGCCGAGTCCAAGCGGGTAGGAGGAAGTCAGGGAAGGAGAGAAAATGACACTGGGACTCAGGAGATCTAGATCATATATGCTGGCAGATGCAAAACCTGCCTTTTAAGTTTTAAGATGACGTAGAGAAGGGGGAAGAGAGAAAATGGAAAAAAAAATATTTTACCTCACTGACTTTAAAAAATAAACTGTCTCATGACAATAACTACTTTCCTACTCAGCTTGTCACCCAAAGATTAGCAATAAATAATAGGTGGCAAGTGAGAGACGGGGCCCTGTTTATGACCCTCAGGAGCTGAAGAGCCAGGACACACACTGGCTGTCCTCCGATCGGCTTCCTCTTAGCCAGCGAGGGTCTGAGAAATCACCGTCCTCCAGCACCCTGTGCTTTTCAATCCAGCAGAACTACAACCGCTCTCTCCAGTTAATGACTGAAATGGCACCGGGGACCTGCCTTCCTGCAATTGACTGGCACAGTCAAAGGGCAGGGAGGCCAGCCTTGCAGATAGCGGTGCTTAAGGAACCGCTGGAAGGAGGCTCGTGAACTATCTGCCTTCATCCTGGACTCAAATCACCCCAAGAGGCTGGAGAAAACCACTTTCGGTGCGTGCAGGGCAGGCGGGGGGAGAGGGTGGCGGTGAAAAAACGCCGCATTTGAACCAGAGAACTATTTCAAGGAGGAGGAAATCAGCGAACCACTCAAGTCAAGCTATTGACGGCGCGGCTGCTATTAACAGGTCATTTACAATGTGCACAAGAGGTTTTGCTTCCAGAAGCATCTGCTCTCAAGCAGCACCACTGAATACCCGTAGAGGTCGTCTCCCAGACACGTGGGGCTTCACATGCTCGGGAGGCGGCAGAGGCCCTGGGCTGGCGGAAAGCGAGCTCACGGCCGTGGGAAACTGTTCTCCCGGCATGGAGGTTAAATTACCGTCTGGTTCTATACCTGGGTCCACCTGGCTCCTGCTGCTTTTTCCCCTCCCCCTCTCATCATCAGAAAAGGAGCCCCAGGATCTTACGGCTCACAGTGGCTCCGGAGACCAGCAGCCCCTGGGTGGGAGGCTGGTGGAAATGCAGATCTCCGGGCCACCACCGGCCTGCTGGGTTCGAGTCCACACCTAACAGGACCCCTGGCACGCACAGGAGAGCTCAAGGAGCCGGCGCGATCCTGATGAATGAAGACGAGTGGACAACAGGCTGCTTTCTAGCAGGCTGCTTGATCAAGAATGTTATTCTCAAGCGCCGGCTGGGTCAGACTTTCAGGGAAAAGAAATGGAGGAGGGGTCTCTCGGTGCCCTGCGAACCAGACTTGGGAAAGTCTGTTTTCTGCTTATTTTGTAAAAGCAGCTCATTGGATAGGAAGGCTCCCTATGGCTGAGAGCTCACTCGGTACGCTTCACCAGTATCACTCAGTCTTCGTGGGATGCTAATATATTTCTTCTTCCCTCCTTCTGCTTTTTCTGCACTGGCCTGGTTATTGGACACCACCTAGTTGCCCTCTGTCATCATCCGTCTCCTCCTCCCTCCTCCAATCACAGGCATGCACTGTGTGCTCCTAGCCAATCACCACCATTGCTCAGGCTGCCCAGGCCTGCTCCCTGCAGTTTGCACCATCTCCATGCACTTGCCTCTGTGTTGGCATCGTTTCCTGTCTCCCTTGCCCTGCAGCTTGGTGGTGAGAATGTGATGTCTTTTGCTTGCCCCTTCGGATCTCCAGATCCCCTCCCCGTCTTGCCACCCAGCTCTGGAATCTGGGCAGGAGCTGGTGGGGAGGCAAGTGAGTCAGGATATCGATGCCCTGGGCTCATTCTCTTGCCACATCACCTCCCTGCCTCCGGTTCTGGTTACAGCTCCCTGCTCTGGCCCCTGCAGGCCAGCCGCGACCAGTCCTGGGTACTGCACCAATGCCCTAACCCCGCTGCCCTGTCCATACCTCTGTACACATCCCTGGATCCAACTGTCCTCAAATTAACCATCTTGAGTGTGCCACCTGCCTCCTCTTGGGCCCGACCACTGGCACACAGTTCCGTTACTCTTCCTACTTCTCACTATTTTAAATATATTTTATTGATTTTTCACAAACATCAATAGGGAGAGGGAGAGGGATAGAGAGTAAGAGACATCGATGAGAGACATCGATCAGCCACCTCCTGCGCGACCCCTACTGGGGATATGCCTGCAACCAATGTACATGCCCTTGACCAGAATCGAACCCGGGACTCTTCAGTCCACAGGCCAACGCTCTATCCACTGAGCCAAACCTGTTTCAGCCCACTCCTCACTCTTGAAGGTCCCCAGGCCTTCTAAAAGATAAGCCCCAGTGGTGGGGTCTTTCACCCTCATCCCTGTGGACTCCTCCCTCCCCTCTGCCCCCAACACATCACATTGTTGTGCAGCTTCTTTTGCTCCTCCACCCCCTTCCAGGGGCATCAGTACTTGCTGTACCCAGGACCCCACACTGCCATCATCTCCTCTCCCTGCCCTACCCTTGCCACCGAGTCTCAGAGTCATCCAGCTGGGGGAGGCCCAAGAACTGGTCCAACCAGTGGGGGCCCCGAAGCTGGGTGAGCAATCTGCCCGAGGGTACCTGCAGCTCAAAGATGTGGGACCCCAGATAGAAAGTTCAGGCTCCTTCCGCCTCCTGCCCCTTTTCCTGACCTTTCCTGGGTGCCTCAGAGAGGTGCGACACCCATCCATACCCTCTCCCATGCCCACCTCAAGTTCTTGATTCTCCCCACACATCCCCTCTCTCATCAGCTCCTCGGCGTTCCCTCCATTCCAGTCTAAGTCATCCCACCCACGGGGACTATTAAGTCAGCTAACAAGTACCATCTGAACATTCACCCACTGGCTCCACACTGTGCGCGGCGTCCCCATTTGCACAGGCCCTTTCCCCGGCTGTCAGCCACCGTTCAGCCCCAGGACCGCCTCAGCCTCAGCCTCAGCCTCAGCCTCCTCTCGCCCGCGGACAGAAATCTTACGCCTCAGCTCCCCGGGCGAGCACAGCGTCTCCGTCCCGCCACGCCCTTCCCCTCCGCTCTGTGCCTGTCGTTGCCTGCCTCCGTCTGGAGTTCAGACCCGCTCCTTGGGGCTCTCCCTTCCTCATTTCCTGCAGTCCCTTGTTTTCTGTCCCATTTATCACTCAACAATTAGTCATGTCCTACTTCTGCCTGCTTTGATCGGCTGTGAAAGACACAAGTTTAACTCTTTATCTGCCCCAGCCAGTCCTCTGGAGATTGACTTAGCGCCTGTCAGAGTGCCAGACAAATAGAAGGCGCCGGAAAGACAGCGAATGAATAAAATAGGTAAAGGTCTTTTGGGGTCTCTGAGTGCCCTGTGAACCAGAGAGGGTGCACTGACAGCTGTCTTCCAAAGTGCCCCAAATGAGGTCCCCAATTTTTATTGTCTATATAAATCTGGCCTCACTGGTTAAAAGTTTTGCAAATCCTATTTAGGTATCGGTTATGAATAACAGATGTTTTTCTCCAAAGATGCTTAAATGTTTCTGTGTCTTGACCTTCCTGTAGGACCCACGTGTGAGACAGTAACACCACCCCTGCTCAGATGCACGTCCCGGTCACATGTCACCTGCAGCGTATGGTCCTTTCCCACTGGCCACCTCTCCTCATCCTCACCCGGTCTAATCCCCACGGCCAAATAAAGATTAAAAAAAAAAAAGGGCAACGTTGGCCAAGTCATTCTCTATCCCCCACCCTGCAGTTCCTCAAGGCCATTCCCCTTATTGTTCCCTATCAGGATGGTTCCCCCCATCCTACCCCCCTCCCGCCCCCAATTCCTGCTCCTTCTCCCTCCACCTGGCAGCCTCACTGAGCCACCCTTTGGGTTTTTGCCTAAATGTCCCTTAGCGCCTATCCACAGGACAGGCCCTCCTGCCCACAAAACATCAATGAAGAGGCAGACACGTTGGTGTGGTTCCCTGTGTCTTGTAGTTCCTGTGCATAGTAGGTCCTCCCATGTCAGTTTCACTGTCAAGACAAAACTGAAACGCCGGTGGCATTCAGAGAGAGGCACCATTCCAAGGGGTTTATACTCCCAAGTGCCTCAGGTCTGTTAACTCCTTTCATCTCCCCCACAACTTCCTTTGAGGAAGATGTGATTTTATCCCTGCATCACGGAGTGAGGAAACCAATGAGCCACACGGCCTCATCTTCCCCAAGTCACCCGGCTTATCCTGAGCCAGGATCCCGCCCAGAGAGCAGACTCCAGCACCCACACCCCTACCCACTGTGCCACCCGAACTCCCAGAGCTCAGCGGGAGCGGTCACCTTGCCCTTCACAGGGGCCTTGTGCTCTGCGGCTGTCCCCTCTCTCTGAGCCCCGGGCAGAGCTGCCTCGCTGTCACAGGAGATCCACCTGGAAACACAAATGCCTGCTCGCCGTTCTCCACCTGCCAAGCTTGGCCGACCCCTGCCCAGAGCAGTTTTGCACCAATAATGGTCACAGTCAGGGTTCTGGTGGAGAGACAGACCCTGGACATCTTCTGAGACATCTCACCGGTGTCAAGGGCTCGGAGTTTTGAGGGAAGTCTTTCCTGCCCTGAGGGCAGCCCCTCCCGAGGCCCCGACAGCTGCTGTCACGTCACTGGAGTCAGCTCAGGCCCATCTCCTTGGCCAAGTTACAAGTGTCTTAAAGTGCTATGATCAGAACATGGCACACGAGTCATGTTTATGCGCGCATGTGCGCACACACACGCGCACGCCCTCCATTTGCATCAAACTCACGTATCCCTTATCTCACGGTGGAAATGACATGGACATTCACGCCAGGTACTAGGCCGGGTTCTTGGGAGGTCAGGGGGTGAGGATGCACTCGTCTCGGGCCTGAGGTCCTTAGAGTCTAATGAGAACACAGACGGTCGGGGAATTTGCTGTAAAGACAGCGTGGTGAGAAGGCTGGATGCACGGAGAAAGGAGCCACGGATCTTGCCAGGAATGAGGTGGGTTAAGGTCAAGGAAGGCTCCCGGAAGAAGAGACTGCCAGCTGGGTCTTGAACACTTATACACTGATACCTCGAGATACAAGTGCCCTAACATACGAGATTTTTGAGATACGAGCCATCGAGCGAGCGATTTTTGCTTTGAAATACGAGCAACATTTGTTAGGGATATGAGATACGAGTCATCACGCGGATCAACTGCCTGCACATGACCCACCAGTTTACCTCGACTCATAGTTTCCCACGCCTCAAGGTTACAGAACTAATTAAACTCGCATCTCGAGTACTACTGTAGTAGTTCTTGGGGAGGAAAAGGGGGGTATTCATCCCGAGGGCCGTGTAAGGCCTGAGAAATCAGTGGGTCTGGCCCCGCCAAGCCCCTGGGGGTGAGTTAATTGAACGTTTGACCAAACGGAGCAAGCTGATTTTTAAGCTGATAATTTCGCCTGGCCCGAGAGTGATGTGACAGATATCCAAATGGCGCTGGGCAGAAAAAGGGTTCCCTACCCCCGCCTCAGGGCCGCAGAGAGCTGCCGCCTGTCCCTGGCGGGGACGCAGCAGCACGAGGGAGGTTTCCGGATTCTGCAGGAATGGGAGCCCCCTCTCTTCACGGGGAGAAGGTATGTGAGAAAGCTCTCAGCACTTTCTCATGCCACCACGTCTTCCTGATCCGGGTCACAAATAACCAGAGGTTAACAGGCATCGGCTTCTGGAATAGCCTGAGTGTCACTTCCAAGTCAGCGAAGTGACCCAGATCGGTGGTTCCCAGATGAGCTCGCGCCCCTGCTCCACCCCCCGTTGTCCAGGCCCCCAGGAATCTGAATGTCAATTCAACTGCCCCGCTGATTCTAAAGTCCAGACAGTTTTAGGGACTGATTAGCTGACTCCTCAAAACTGCCTTTCAGCAGGGGACGGTGCAAGACCAAGAGGGAGACTCGGCTGCTGGTGTGCCCCCTGGTGGTGAGGGGGAGGGGGAGGGTGCAGCCAGGGCCGAAGAGGTGTGGCCAGCGTGGAGAGGGCCTGCCCGCTGTCTCTGTGTGAAGAGGACTGAAGCCACCCCAGAAGAGGAAGAGCATGGTGAGCTACACCGGCGCAAAGAGGGCACTCTGGGTGCTTCAGAGCTTGTCAGAACAGGAAGACTGGACTGTGGCCTCAGCCTGCGGGAGGAGGCATTGCTAGAAAAAATAGCTCCTTTGCAAAGCGTTTGAGCATCAAAAACATCTGACGTGGGACAGATTTTCTCTGATGATGTGAGCGGCTTGCTGGGTGGATTCTGAGCATGGCCAGGAGGCTTGGGGTGGGCGGGGAGGGGGCCCCGGCTTTCCCACACTGCCTGCAAGTGTGTGTGGGGGGGTAGTGGAAGACATTTCCACCATCCAGCCCCCAAGGATGAGGGCTGTGGCAGGGGGCACACATGGCCCCAATTCTGCCCCTACACCCCGCCCTCTGCAATCTGAATCTGCAACTTCTCCCACTGGAAGGGAGGGGGGCATACTTCTCGGCCCCCTGACCGCAGGCTGGCACTTCGGTTGCTTTAGGAACAGAACGAGGCCAACCTGATGGAGCCTAGAGCGCGAGGCTCCTCTGCCTTGGCCACGAGAGGAGCCTGCTGGCCCCTCACTGGACCACAAAGAACGCGACACCAGGAGCATAGCCACCCAGGTCCCCGCCTGAAGCACGGGGGCCGGGCCAGGCCACCCCACCTGCTGAACCCCAGCAGCCCTGAAGACGTGGCTCACACAGGGGCGCTGCTAAGCCCTGAGCGGCGGCGGTTCCTGACGTGGCCCTGGCTGGGTGGCCCAGAAACCCCGCACCTCGCTCGCTCATCCCTGCCCCTGTGCGCTCTGCTCAGGGCAGCTCCTTACCCTGGGAGCCCGGTCCCCAGCCACTGATGGAGAGGACAGGGCCCTTCCTGCCCGTAATGGAGAGAGTCTGGCTTTTAATCACGGTGGCCGCTGGAAAAGGGGCCGTGTGTGCTAATGACAAACCTGACCACAAACACTGCCACGCCACCTGCCTTTGGCCCAGGCCTCCTGGTGTGTCATCAGCACGTATGCCTTCATCACGCGGAGGCCCGAGGCCTCTGCTCGCTCCCACACAGACAGAGGCCCGGGCACCGGTCCCCGGCTCCAACCTGACCGGTTTCTCGGAGGGAAAGACCACGAGTTGCCCATGGCCTTGACAGAGACGCGAGGCACTGGCAGGAAGTAATTTATTACCCATCCACGCGCGTGCCTCGCCAGAGCCCGGCTTGCGTTTTCATCCGGCGCAGCTCCTTCTGTGTTATTTCGAGGATACCACGTTTTCCGAGCCGCAGTTTCCTCAACCTCAAACCTCCTGCCTGGCTGTCCGGGTTCTAGAAAATACTGTGGGAGGGAAAAATACCTGCCTGGTGCTATGCTCACACGTGCCGGTACTCGGGTAGAATTTTCTCCATCAGAACACAGAGTAAGCGGGTTGCCATGCGCGACTGCACCACGACTCCCAGCCAAGGAAGCGGATGGGAGTGCAGTCCACCCTGGGCTCCTGCCCGGAAAGAAAAGTCCCCGTTTCTAACTTGCCCCAAAGGCAAACGGCAGCCCCAAGGGCAGGCCGGGAATACGAAGCGATAAAGAGATGCTGGTGCTGTAACTTCTCTGGAAGGAAGTGAGAAATATAGTCCCTGAGCTGAGTCACCAGCAAATCCTGGACAGCTTTTAACAAGGCCAGGGATCTGCTCTTTCTTCGGCTGGAGATTCTGCCGCAGGAAGAGAGGCCTCAGAAGCGGGGCTTTTCACTCACCGTCTCCGGGGCTGGGGGCCCACAGGGGGTCAGAGACCCGCTGTAACGTGTCTGGTCTCCCGGGCCCACGATCAGGCACATCCACAACCAAACTGGAAGAAACTCTCGCCGGCAGGTCAGGTTTAACTCTCTGGGCTACAGACCCAGGGCTGCCCGCTGCATCTTGCTAATAAGAGGCTCCGTGGCCTGGGCCTCCCGGCAGCTGGGCAGGGAAGGGGCCACCCAGCGGGAGCAACCGGGCGGCCAGGGAGGTGGCCGGGTCCCTGAAAAGCTGCCTCTGACACACACACTAATGACAGGAAGGGGCGTGGCCACCGAAGGCAATGACCGGGGATGAGGCATCAAGCAAGCCAGCGAGATGGGGGAGCGCAGGGGGGTCTTGCTGTCTGTCTTGCCGTCTGTCTTGCTTAAGGGGAGTTAACAGTCAGAAGGGGGTGGGACAATGGTGTGTGACGTTTAGTGCCAACGCAATCTAATGTGCACGCGAGGCTTTTATTTCAGAGAGGACACAGGCCCAAATTTTGTGCTGAAAACCAACGTTAAAAAATTAATGATAAAGACAACGCCAGAGGGCCCGGCGCGTGTGCCCTGGGTGGCGGACGAAATGCCTGCCTCCTTCGACTGGTTTCCACCCCGGCCCTTGGACACAGGCCAGAACTATTTGCCAACGTCCACAGAGACTCTCCAAGAAAACGATCCCGGTGCCAGGAGAGAGAGAAGCCTCGGCACCACGGCTGCCCTGCCCGGAGCCAGCCGCCCGGCGGGGTGGAGCCCGGTCGCAGGCGGGGCAGCCAGCGGTGCCGCAAGGTCAGCACAAGGTCAGCGCGGGTCAAGAGCAGCCTCCCTCACCCGGGACTGATCACGGCGCTCCCTGCAGGCTCCAGGGGGTGGGGGCATCTTCTTCTAAAACGCCAGGCTGTGTCTGCTCTCAGACAGTGTCTAACTCTCAGACCGTGAGCTCTCATCGAAAACCTCAGTGCCAGGAAGGACGCCAATGACTCCATCATCTTTTGAATTTTAAAATTACATTTTAATGGCAAGATGACCTTTTCCTTGTTGAAATAAAACGGAGAGATTACCAAAAATGCTGACGGCTACCCCCCTCCCCGCCCCCTTCAATGCTCCCCATCCCACACCCTAGTCGTTCCTGTGGCTTGGGGAGAGCTGCCTGGGGAGTGGAGGGAGGACGGCCGCTGCGGGGAACAAAGCAGGAACAGCCCTAAACTTAGCCCGAGGAGCACGGGCATCTGATTCTTCTGAACGTGGAGAAACCGCATCCACACGTGGATACTCTGCCGCCGTTAGCGTCTGCCCCACACCGGGCATCGCTTCTTCAGACCTGTCACTCAGAGAAAAGTACCAGCTGCAGAAAAGCATGCCCCCTGCGGTATCACCGAGAGGAAACGCCTCGTACAAGAAACCTGTGTGATCGTGGTTTCTGTGGGCCTCAGAGTCCCACACCCCACACCGGACCACTAACCGCGGTCACCTCTGCTTTGGGATGGGGAAGAGGAAAGATCTTCAGGTCTGCTTTCCTTTCAGATCGCTGCACGAGCCCTGAGTCACTGGTGGGCCAATGGGGTGGACCCACCCCCACACCACATCCAGGGAAAGCCCCACCCCCCGCCTGCCACTCTACTCCTTGAGGAGACTCGGACATCACCTCTCCCCAGAGGCGGCGGCGACAGCTACGCATCATTATCCCAAAGCGCTGCGCCTGTAAGCGCTCTCCTTCTTCCCCCTCAGAGGTCTGACCCAGTGTCACCTAGGGCTCCGGAGGCCCAGCTGGCATCGCCCGTGAGCAGCCCTCCCCCAGCCCGGGGGTGGGCAGAGCCACCCAGCCTCTCCCTTCGCAGGCGAAACCACACACAGTGTGACTGTCCGCCCAAGGGCCGGCGACTCTGCACGCGTGTTTCTTGTCAGTCTCCTATGTTGCCGGACAGGCCAGGGACGGGGCAGCTCTAAGCGAGAAGACCTTCCCCGGTGCGCGCCCACATCCTCCCACCTGCCTGCGTCTTCCGGGCGATGGCGGCCGCGGCCGTGTTCTCCGGGGGGCGCCGATGCTACCCCCGCCGCCCATTAATCATATTTCACGCAGGCGCTGCGCGGCGTTATCTGCGCTCCGGTTCCGGCCGTCTGTAATTTCACCTGCGCGCTCCCCCCCAAAGTCTGCATCGGGTTCCGCGCTATCTCTCGCCACTTCCTTTGTGCCGCTAAATTAGAAAACCCGAATGTCACTTTTCTCCGGCGTGAGATCCCCTCAAGGTCAGCATCAGAGAGTCAGGCAATTAACTTCCCGGGTTCGTTGTAAAATGGGGGGGAAACACCGGACCCGGAAAAGTGGTTAAAAAGAAAGCCCTTCCTACCACTGACACCCCCTCCCCAAATGATGAACGCGGCCCCCAGGGCTCCGGGGGAGGCAGAGGGACAGGCGGAGGAGCGGGTCCGCTGCTGGGTGCGATGCTGCGGGCACCAGGGCTGTTTGATGAGGCAGATCTGTGGCTCTTTCTTTGCTTTGCTTTCTTCTCGCTCTCTGATACCTTTCCTCAAGTTTTCTAAGAAAGCTCCTTCCGTTTCTGCATTTCTAGGGGGGCCGTGGTGGTTGGACGGATGTGAGCCCCATGCACCAGCTAAACGGCCTGACAGTGGGGCCAGGATTACGAGGAGACAGACAGACAGAGAGAAACCAAAGGACGGGCCAGGTTCCACCTTGGGGCTGACATCTTCACCAGCGGTGCCTCCAGGTTTGACTCAACCCGGGGTTCAACACGTGCCGTCTCCGCTCCCACAGGAACGGAAATGAAAGCGCGTTGTCATTGGCACGTGTCTCTGTACCAGTCACGCTGTGACCTGGAAAGGTGAGGGGCCGCCTGCCACATGCGACTGAACCTGCAGACGGGCATCTGATGCGCTGGGCCCGCCCAGAGCCTAGGAGCTCCCATCACCACCGGGGGTTCACAGTGTCCCCGGGACTGAACCTGCGGGAGCTTGCTCCCAGAACACAAAGCGGCACGCAGAGCACGGCTGCCCGGGCACACCGGGCGTGTCCTGAGCACGGGAAGCCTCAAAGCGTCACGTGCAGGCCTGGGCGGCCCCATCAGCTCACCGCTGTCCCCTCAGTCACAGGAACGGCACAGGCGGAGCGGAGGTCGGGGAGGTTCCCGTCCTGCTGACAGCGCCACCTCCTCAGGCCTCTGGACGGCCCGGCGCATCCGTGTGGCTGTGGCCCAGGCCCCCATGGGCTCTGGGGAAAGGCCAGGCTGTGGCGCAGATGCCCCCCCCCCCCCCCGCCCCAGTCTTGAACCTGAAGACCTGGCGATGGGGTCTCAGGAGGTGTGGACCGCACAGACAGCACAGGTCAGCAGCTCTGGGGGCGTTTGGGGCTCCTAAGAACAGTTCCCCAGCTGCCCCAATCCCCAGTTTCCTGTCAAGTTGCTCTTCCTCATTATTCCCCAAATGCCTCTCTCGCCAGCATCTAGGCCAGCGGTTCTCAACCTGTGGGTCGTGACCTGTTTTCCGATGGTCTCAGGCTCTACAGCAGTGACCCACAGGTGGAGAGCCACTAGCAGGGTCGCCTAAGACCATCAGAAAACACAGATATTTACATTACGATTCACCACAACACGAGGAACCGTATTAAATGGTCGCAGCATTAGAAAGATTGAGAACCACTGATCTAGGCATTCTCCCTCCCACGACGGTCGGTCGCCCCTTCTGCTTCCACTCTCCCTGTGCGCCCCACATCTCCGAAACCAGCCCAGAG
>PVJN01027695.1:0-27859 GCA_004026805.1 Lasiurus borealis
TGTATATATATATATATATATATATATATATATATATATATATATATATATATAATATATTATATATACTTTATTTTTTTACAGAGAGGAAGGGAGAGGGATAGAGAGTTAGAAACATCGATGAGAGAGAAACATTGATCAGCTGCTTCCTGCACGCCCCCTACTGGGGATGTGCCCGCAACCAAGGTACATGTCCTTGACCAGAATCGAACCTGGGACCCTTCTGTCTTCAGGCTGACTCTCTACCCACTGAGCCAAACCGGTTTCGGCTAAAAGTAACTTCTTCACCTCTCCAGAAGCACACGTTCCTTGTGGAAAACAGACCACCCAGTTGAGGGGTTTTGGGGAGAGGGAAGTCTTGGGGGACAAGCCGAGCCAAGGGCTGGCGGCAGAGATGAGACTGCCTGAGGGTCAGGGCGCCGCTGTGTCACAGAAAGGCAGGAGGCCTCCATCCTCTCGCTCTCACCCTGCCGCACTCACACCTGCCTGTGGCCCTGCCCCCAGCACCCGGTTCTCCATGCTGTGGGCACGGCGATCCCTCGCAAAGGCCAGTGCGATCGTGTCACTGCGCCCTGGGAATGCTGCCAAGCTTAGCTCTGTCTCCGGGAGAAAGTTCCATCAGTCCCCCCAGAGGCACTTAGCGCATCCCCTGCACGCCCAGCCTTCCCCCAACTTACCACTGGAGCCAGGCAGAGAGGACACTGCCCGGGCAGCAGAGGTAAGTAAGGAGCCAGGGGCGCCCACATTTAAAGGACAGCAGAGAGGAAGGGACCCGCAAAGGAAACACTGATCAGCTGGAGAGGGAGGAGGGACACGAGGAAAGAAGCTGAAGGAAGGAGTCTGGGAGGCCACAGCGGGGCCTGCATGGGGTGAGCATTCGCTGGAAACACAGTGGTACCTCGAGATACGAGTTTAATTCTTCCGTAACCTTGAGGCGTGGGAAACTATGAGACACTCGAGTCGCAGTAAACTGGTGGGTTGTGTGCAGCCGGCCGATCCACGCGATGACTCCTATCTCAGATGTTGCTCGTATTTAAAGCAAAAATCACTCATTCAACGGCTCGTATCTCAAAAATCTCGTATGTTAGGGCACTCGTATCTCGAGGTACCACTGTATTTCACTCCGACATCTCAGGATTTAATCAAAATTCTAAGACTATTCGAGTTCCGTAAGTTTGTAAAAATCGAACAATTAAAAAGTGCCATGAACAAAGGATGTTGTAAAAAGAGAGGGCCGCTTCTGGCCTGGCTTGCACTCAGACATATTTAGGACGTGACTCTGTTCCTAGTTTTGTAAGCATCCAGAGTTTTATGTCTGATAACACAATTTGAGTAATTATCTGTGTCAAAGCATGTATGTTATTTCGACGAGCAGAACGCGTTAAATATTTATCTTGTGCATTTACATTGCAAGGACCGGGCATTGAAAGGACTAGAAATTACTTCTGGAAAAGAACCTCGCCTTCTTCAGGGAAGGAGAAAAGCCACGCAAACCCCTCTGAAGGCACAATGCGGCCTTTGTGAGGCGGCTGGCGCCCGCTCCGGGGAAATATTAAGTACCCGATGTCCTTCTGATTAAATAAGAAGAATGACAACCCACGCCGCATTTCTTTGGCTTGATTAAATAAATGCACAAATGTTTCTGCAAATCATTTCGCTCTATTATGAGGAGAAATGATAATTGCTTCAATTACAATTAGAGAGCGTTTGAGAACAGTATTCCACCAGGACTCGGGTGATCGTAATTCCGAACACGGCAAACAGGGTGTGGGGACAGATAACAACGGGACAGGCCGTCCGGGGAGGAAGCAAGGTCACGCAGCAAGAAGGCACTGTGAGGTTGCAGAGGGGTCTTCTCCGAGCTCCCAAAAGGATCTACTTGAGGACACTCTGTTCAAAGCGAAGGTGGGGCCCTCGGGTGTTCAGAAAAAATAGCCCTTCCATCCTGATACCCTGATTAACTCACCCCTCCTAACACCTGTGCACAGTGACAGTCGCTGGACCGGGCAGAAGGAGGAAGGCAGCAGACCACGATGCAGAGGGGTGCTCACCACACCCACGTGGACCCAGGACTGTCCCAGCAAGCCTCCGAGGGTCACGATGCCCGACAAGCCGGGACCTTGTCCCTGGGACTTGGTCCATCTCGGTAAAGTAGGAACCTTACCCTTATACATCATGCCCTCAATTGCAATTACAGTGGTACCTCGAGATATGAGTGCCCTAACATACGAGATTTTTGAGATACGAGCCATCGAGCGAGCGATTTTTGCTTTGAAATATGAGCAACATTTGAGATAGGAGTCATCGTGTGAACCGGCCGGCTGCACACGACCCACCAGTTTACTCCGACTCGAGCGTCTCATAGTTTCCCACGCCTCAAGGTTACGGAACGAATTAAACTCGTATCTCGAGGTACCACTGTACTGATGTCAAATTGTATGCAAATGAAGCCATTTCAGGCGATGCTAGAGGCATCCATCAGGCTGTCTCTGCTCTCCTCCCCACAGAGGCAAAATGAGCATTTACTTACTGCTTCTTTCAACGCCAAATTCCTTCCCACTTAGGATATGATGCAGGAGATTCTTCATATCAAAAGGGCTGAGGTTCATCAGACTTTCAGAAGCTTCTTCTCCTGAAAACACACATTTTGTCAGTGTCTCAGACACAAGGCTGGCGGAAGGTGGAGGTAGAGGTGGTGGGGCCTTGGGGTGACCAAGGATGCTGTGGCAGGTTTCCCTACTCAGGAGTCCCTCTCTACTGCTTCAGGGCTGAAATGTCCTGGTCCTTGGTGATTCTAAATGCCACTCTTTGAGTTAGGTATTTTCTTAACTGTCACAGGCATATTTTCACGCTGAATGATCCTGCTATGAAAATGTGTCTTGCAGTTCCTTTCCGGATTTCAGTTGGTAGGATTTGTCCCAGCGGATGTTATTAAATAGGTGATAAAAAATGATCTGCAGGAACATTTGTGAATTTATTTAATCACGCGAGGAACTCAGATGTTAGGAGCAGGACAGAAGATTCTAATGTCTCTTTCCCTGGCATGGAATTGTTTTTTTAAATATATTTTATTGATTTTTCACAGAGAGGAAGAGAGAGGGATAGAAAGTTAGAAACATCGATGAGAGAGAGACATCGATCAGCCGCCTCCTGCACGCCCCCTACTGGGGATGTGCCTGCAACCAAGGTACATGACCTTGACCGGAATCGAACCTGGGACCCTTCAGTCCACAGGCCGACACTCTATCCACTGAGCCAAACTGGTCTCGGCTTAAATATATTTTTATTGATTTTTCACAGAAAGGAAGGGAGATAGAAAGTCAGAAACATCGATGAGAGAGAAACATCCATCAGCCACCTCCTGCACGCCCCCTACTGGAGATGTGCCTGCAAGCAAGGTACATGCTCCCGACCGGAATCAGACCTGGGACCTTTCAGTCCGCAGGTCGATGCTCTCTCCACTGAGCCACACTGGTCTCGGCTGGCATGGAATTTAACAGCCTGTTCTGGATGGCCTGGCGGAAGTGACATCTAAACTAGAGAACCAGGTGAAGCAACAGCATGTGCAAAGGCACAGAAGCCCGGGTTCCCGAGTGCTCAGGCAGGGGGATGGGGGTTGGGGGTGGGGGTTCCCGCTGGACTGACCGACCCCAGGAGCCTCCCCAGGCCCCGCCCCCACTTTGCACCTGAACAGTTCAGGCTCCGCGCCAGCTCCGTGGCCATCACCTGAATGATCAGCCCCACCCGGAGCCTGAGCATCTCCACGAAGAGGCTGGGCTGAGCCCGGACGTACATGGCCAGGTAGACCACGATCTCCTGCCGCGGACACACGGAGACAGCGGTTCAGAAATCAGGCGGCGGCAGAGGCCCGCAGAAGCCCGCAGCCCTGCCCCTGCCCGGCCGGCTGACCTGCGTGAGGACCGCGATGCTGATGTCCTGCCCGCTGGCTTCGTAGATGAGCTTCGTGAGCTCCTCTGGAGGAAGGGGCCTGGGAAGGAGCGTCAGGACACAGACACCATGGAAGGTCCCCCGGGGTGTCCCCTCGCCCCCTGTGGAAGACCCCGATTTTCCTGCGGGCAGCTCCGCAGAGCCAGTCTCTTCAAGGAGACCCTCCTCCTGAGTGGCAGGTGGCCCTGATGTTTTGCCACGGCCCCCACCCACCCAAGGCCCCCAGGCTGAAGACTCACGCCGAGATGATCTTCTCCCGAGGCTCCGGCGGCAGACCCACTGTGAGCTGCGTCTGGTGGGACAGCAGGTCGGTGCAGGCCTACTCATTTCGGGGATTAGGGGAGGGGGAGAGGGAGGAAGGAGGAGATTAGGAAATTCAAAGAGGAAGCGTATTCCCATAAAATCATAACTGTTAACCTTGACAAAATTTGTGGTATGTGTTGCTATTTATTGGAAAAACGCATTCATAGACCCCAGACTGAGCAAGCCAGGCAGGGCTGCATCGCTGTGACCTTTGTGTGCCGGTAGGTGGCCCCGGGCGGGCTCTGCAGGCCCTGTGAGTGGGCATCGAATGCCCAGCTACTACAGCCAATACATCGGCTCCCCTGATGGGCTGTTGTGAGTCCTGCAATTCCAATGTTAGGAGTTACTAACCGTGTTGTAGTCTGAAATTGTCAGTCTCCCCGTTAATCACCTAGCATACAGGCTCCTTACCATACCACTGAACTTTACTATCTTAGAGAGCAGCCCTGCATTTTGCAGGGCCAGAAGGTTGAAATATTAATGATGATTATAACTGCTGGGACGGAAATAAGAGGGCTCTGTTTAAGAGGATGCCAGGCCACAGAGCCTTTTTGTTTTACTTCTCCGTAAACCTTTATCTTGCAGCTGAGAGGGAACGAAATGAATCGACTTCAATTTCCTTTCCTCTGCTCGCCTTCCAAGAAGTAGTGGGAGGTCCGGAGAGGAGAGCCCCCCCCCCCCATATATGAGAGAGCTGGTTTCCTTTGTAAGTCAGAGGCGCCTGCCTCGAGCTTTCCTGAAAGGAAGAGGCCACGGGGCCAGAGGAGACAGATGGACAGCCAGCACAGGGGCTCTGACCTCGGCCAGGACCTCCACTTTCTTCCGGAGCAGGCCGGAGATGTAGCGGATCAAACCCCACTCCTGGTTCAGGCCGGCTTTGCCGTAGAGCTCACTGAGGAGGTTCTGAACGGTGACTCCATGCTGTCCGGAGAGATTTGTGTCCCAGCTGGGACCCCTGTTGAGAGAAAACCCTAGAAGTGTGGCCCGAGACGTTCACAGGCCGGATTCTCTCTCGGTGGGGCTCCCTTGGCAGGGAGGGGAGCGGATCACCGCGCACTCTGCCAATGCTGGGCCTCCTACTGCCTCCGGGTCTCGGGACTGGGGTGAGTCTTACCAAAGCACCCCTCTGCGCACGGGAATCAGGAGCCTAACAGCAGGAAACAGGAGATCGTGGCTTCACCTAGCCTCCTCGCCCTGAGAGGCCAGATGAATAAAAGTAAAGGGGACAGAAGTCTGCGCGCAGTGATCTGGGTAATTTGGGTCATACAGGCATGACCCGGCCTGCTGGAAGGCCAAAAAGACTAAGACAGAATCCAGGAGACGGGGGGCAGCTCGGACTGGCAAGGACCAGACTTACTTGATTACATACAGAATGTACAGAATGTCTGCTTGGTCCTGTAGGTTTGCACAGTCTTTCAGCTGCTCCACCAGCTTCTCACAGTCCATATCGCCTTGACTATCTCCGGGACACTGGAAGTCACTGTCGGGGGCCAGACCCTACAGAAACCAAAAAGCAGAGAGAAGAACTAAGCATGCAAACTTGCAGATCTAAGGTGACACGTACATCAACCTGGGCTTGGAACTCTGTCACTGGATTCCAGGTTTCCAGTGAATCTTTTGTAGCTTTTTGGGTATGTGCTTTACTATTTTTTGAGCAGTGAATCACTGCATTAGTCAATGTTTGCAAGACACGGGACTAAACAGGTTAAAATATGTCTGAGTTTTATTTTATGCCAAGTTCAAAAACAGCAAAACTAACCCCGGTGTTAGAACTGATGCTATGATTTACCGTTGGAGCAGAGGCATGGAAGTGACTGCGGAGGTACAGAGAGTGGCTGGTCATTTACCTGTGTCTATCGGTGTGCTAATAATTCAGGGAGCTTGTATACTTACACTCTATACACTTTTCTATATATGTTATTCTTCAATAGAATACTTTCTAAAAACAATTGCAAAAAGTATGTGAGTTTTTTTAACGACCTAAAATTGAAATTAGGTTAAAATATTCTCCAATTGCCGAAACCGGTTTGGCTCAGTGGATAGAGCATCGGCCTGTGGACTGAAGGGTCCTGGGTTTGATTCTGGTCAAGGGCATGTACTTGGTTGTGGGCAATGTCCCAAGTACGGAGCATGCAGGAGGCGGCTGATAGATGTCTCTCTCTCATTGATGTTTCTGACTCTCTATCCCTCTCCCTTCCTCTCTGTAAAAAATCAGCAAAATATATTTAAAATAAATAAATAAATAAAATATTCTCCAATAGATACTGAATCTCTCTGTCCGTGTGGGATAAAATCAAAGGAGATTTCTGGATAAAAATAACAGATTATGGAAACCAGTGGGAAACATCCTGAGGTTTATTCTCCTGAGGAGTCTTTTCTGATTTTATACCCCATTCTGCATGTTGCCAGCCTGGGCTGGCTGGCACAGACAGGTCAGGGCTAGGTAGTGAGCCAGCTTATTTCCTCCAGTGGAACAGATTCTGATGAGCGGGCAAAAAGTCAGCAGCATTTTCCTACATGCAGCAAAGAAAGGTCTGCCTCAAATTCAATGTGCATACTGACACAAAGCAGATTTTAGACAACTGAGTGGTTCATATGGAAAACCAGAACGTCTAATCCTAAAAGTCCTGGATATCAAGAAATATGCTTTCTTTCGAGTTTCACCATTTAAAAGATGTCTTGGGACTATACCAATATCAAAGAATATTCCATTTGTTAGCAAAGTGATTCTAAATATTTTACCTGTTTTAGGAGTGGCTGAGGAGAATCAACAAGATTCAGCGATTTACGGTGGGTATTGAGAGCTTTAGTTGGAAAAGTCATGGGAACAACTGGAAAACCAAAGAATAAAGAGCGTTCTTTTGAGGAGGAAGAAGGAGAAAATATTTCTTTTAAGAGGTACAGTAGTTACTCCTTATTCAATACAAATGAATTAAAAAAGTGATCACTTAATTAGTTTAACTTCAACAAGAATTTATCACGTAGCTACATCATGTGCTGGAAACACATGAGCATGACATTGATCTTGCTTTAAGGAGTAAAAAAAGGAAGACAGAAAGGATAAAGACTTCACCAGGAAGTCAACACTGGAATCACAAAGTACTAAAAGATAGAACAGAGAAAATGTAAGGAAGGAAGTGAGTCAATAAATTATTGAGAAAAGCTTTACAGGTTTGAAACACATAAATTTCCAGGTTGAAAAGGTCCACTGAGTACCCAACACTGTGGAGGAGAAAATACACCCAGAACAAGGTATGTCACCGAAATTTCAGAACCTGGGAGCAGAAAAGATCCTAACATTTTTCAAAGAGAAAAACAATTTATATTTTAAGGATCAAAAATCAGAATGGGTTTCAGTTTCTTGAAAGTAACTCTGATATAAGAAGATAATGAAATGATGCTTTCAAAATTGTGAAGAAAATTTTATTTTCAATCTAGAATTTTATATCCAGCCAAACTCTCAAATGGATATAGAGTATTTATAGATATCTTCAGACTTGAAAAGTCTCAACAATTTGAACCACCATATACTGCTTTTTGGGAAACTACTGGACATCCCCATCAGAATCAGAGAGTAAGCTAAGGAAAAGTTGAGACACAGAAAACAGAAGAGCCAACACAGGAAACAAGGAATTGTGAAGGAACTCTCCAGGATGATGGTGAAGTAAGATCCCAGGATAAAATTTATATCCTGGACCTGGAGGGCAACCATGCCAAAGGGGCAGTGAATTTCCCAAACTGAGGGTTGTCATCACATACCCTCTTCCATTATATTACTGTTTTAACTTACCGAAACTATTCTAAAAGTGCTCCACTAAGTAATAAACTGAGAAAGAAGAATATGCCAGATTCAGGAAACAGGGAACCCAACTGGAGAGAGAAGCAAAGGAGATTCCAAGAATTACAATAAAAAGAGGTCCTAGGGGTGCAACAGGCTTCGAGCCCAACCAGCCAGACAGAAGGAGACTTGTGGATTCTATTTGAAAAAAAATAAAAAAAATAGAAGATGGCGGCATAGGTAAACACCTGGACTTGCTGCCTCTCACAACCACATCAAAACTACAACTAAAAGACAAAACAAATATCATCCAGAACCATGGGAAAGCTGGCTGAGTGGAAGTTCTACAATGAGAAGGAAAGAAAAAAGCACATTGAGACTGGTGGGAGGTGTGGAGGTGTGGAGGTGTGGAGGTGCGGAGGCGCGTGCGAAACTGGCTGGCAACTGGATATGCTGTTGTTTTTTTCAATCAGGAGCGAGATACAAGCAGTTCTGGACAAGACTCTGGGGACCCAGACTCACATGGGGAGAAAATGGACTGTCTGACATCAAGCTGGAACACGGGGGCGACTTTCTCTCAAAGGTGCCCACAATGATCATTGTTCTTGCATGGGGCCATGGAACACAGAGACCTGGGACCCTCCTGGGCAGGGCTGACTGGCAGCTATTGCTCTTTGCTCCACCCTCCTGATTCCCTGAGACCCCACCCCACCCAAGCTGTGCACAGCGGCTTTTGCATATGAATGGCCTGTCCTTTTGCAACCTAAAACTTAACAAACTACAGCTGCGTCAGAGAGCACCAAAACTTCCAAAAGAAGGCCCAAGGCCCCGCAGCAGCAGCCTGCATTGCTTCACAGCTGGGCCTCATCTGGGCACGTCCAAACCCCAAACAAAGAGGAGGAATCTGCAGATTTCTCTGTAGCTCCTGCTGGGTGGGTGGCGATTTAAGACAGCTAAACCTCACCCCATAAGAGAAAGTCAACAGACACTGAATAAAGTCAATGCATCAAAAGACAGCAGTATACAGTGGTACCTCGAGATACAAGTGCCCTAACATACGAGAGTTTTGAGATACGAGCTATTTTTGCTTTGAAATACGAGCAACATTTGAGATAGGAGTAATAGCGCAGATCATCCGGCTGCAAACAACCCACCAGTTTACCGCAACTCGAGCGTCTCATAGTTTCCCACACCTCAAGGTTACGGAACGAATTAAACTCGTATCTCGTGGTACCACTGTACACACATTATTTTAGAATTATTTTAGAAATGTGGAGCTATATAAATGCCAGAAGAAAGAAATAAGAGTTTAATGTGGTTGCCTCTAAGGACTAGGGGCAATAGGGAGGGGAAGGGTGAAGGAGAAAACATCTGCATTTTGTTTTCTCTTTGGAGTCTTTGACTTTGATTAAAAATGTATTTGAACAGGTAGAAAAAGAGTGAATAACATACATGGAATTTCCAAACCCTTTGCTTTTGCCATCACGGAAAGTATATCCCGAGTGGAGTGGATGGCACTGAAAACATGGCTGTCTTCTGAAGTCTTCTTACGAAGAGAGGGCAGGTAGCACTTTAAGGAGGTGCTCTGCAGGAGGTGGTTGATATACTGGTCAAGTTCATCCTGGCTTTCTGTAATTGGACGGGCAAGCAAAAGAGCCAATGAGAACAAGCTGCAGAAATACTCTAAAGGCATACTAGTGATTGTGTGTAGCACACAGCACTAAGTAAATTTAGTGGGAGATATTTGCACCCCTCCCCAGAGTAAAGAGACGTACACATATAAAGCTACTGTTTGAATAAAAACAACTTCATCCTAGGAAAAGATAGTGTTCATAGAGAGAGCATCACATAAACTGAATATGTAAGGCACCTTGAGGGCCGGCAGCTGACACCTGCTTTTTGTTTTAATTTTTCATGAGTGAGCTAAGCATTATGGAATCCCCAGCTCCAATCCGAAGTACTATCCCAGAGTAAAAAACAGGTCACTTCAACCCCAAATCCTATTCAGTTTGAGAAACGTTATATGCATAGGATTTCAGCTCTCACATCCAACCAAACCTAGATCATTCTACCATTCCTTTGAAAACTCAAGCCCTGTGTTTTTGTCTTCAGAACACTGTATATTTTGTGAAAAATCCTCATTCCTGAAACTCTTTCTCACTGTAGGTTTAAAAAAGCCCCACTATAGTTTGTTTTTAAAGTGGCATTGTATTCATTTTAATGCCTATAAGTTTCCAAAGCCTTTTATGTTAGGTTCATTAACAATCATTTCCTGTGTTTGTGTCTTAGGGCAATTCTACCACAATGCTAAGGTTTCAATAAATTCAACGAACCACCTGCAAAGGCATTCCTAGCTATACCTCGACTGTAAGTCTCTTGGAAATATGCTCCCAACTCTGCATCGCTATCGGGACTGATGCTCCCTTCGCTGGAATCATCATCAAATAACTTTTCACCGCAGTCTGGATCCAGGAAGGTCAGGTACGTGTAGAAAGATGTGGTGAGAAATTCCGACAGGCTCCCTAATTTGACTCTGCCAAGGAGACACTATGTTAAGAGATACAGGTGCACGCGGACAAACTTCCACTAATGAATCACGGAAATACTTTTCAAGAATCAGGTAGCATTTCTTCCAGGATCGATAAATATGTCACTCTGCAGTCGTCAGCCAAGAAGCTAAAATGAAAATTCAATAGCAAGTATAAAGTGGAAATACACAGCCTATTAACAGCCAAAATGAATCACGCTGATTTCTTATTCCTGAGCCCAACACATACAGAAATATATTTTAGTGAGCCAACCAAAGTTTTACAAAACATACTGAACAGAAAAGAAAAAAAAAAATTGAGAGAACCAGTTTTAACCAGGACCAATCTTTCGGAGTTTTTTTTTGCCCTCAGTGACTGGATCAGAACAAAATCATAAGCAATGCTTCTCTGGGTGTCCTTGTGCCATCGGTTGAGTCCCTACCATGCCATGGGGTCACACAGGTGCAGATAGGCACGTCTCAGCGCCCAAGTTCTGTCTAGAAGGAATGTGATGGGTGGGCCACCCCCAAACCAGAGCAAATGCTCAGAGTGGCCCTAGGATATTAGCAGGCTAGGAAAAGTTCCACGGAAAACTGAGAGATGGTTCTGCCAGCGTAGGGTCCCGCTGCAAAGAGTTCCGCAGATCCACCCTCAGGTGCGGGGAGCAGCGGGATGTCCACGCTACAGAAAGCAAGCCTCCTCCGTGTGCTTCTGAAAGTGTCAGATCTGGAGGCAGGAAGATGCCTCGGAGCTCCCAGCAACAGGTTATGACTTAGCTGAAATGGCGGAGAGAACCATGTAAGGGATAAATTAAAGCGGTGATGCAAATGAATTCCTAGGTGGTTGAGCTTCAGGGGCAAGTGGACTACATCCGAAACGAGGCCAGAGGACAAGAAAAGCTTTCCCCTCATCAAGTGATAACTTTCCCCCCTCGAGTCCTGGAGTCAGTCCTAGTGATGGTTTTGCGCTGAGGTTGGGGACCGGGGACTGGTGAGGCAGAGGCAGGAAAAAAGACAACGGAAAGGTTCCCTCTGGTTAAGTTGAAAGGTGTCAAGGTCAAAGGTGGAAAGGCAGTAATTTGCTAGCTAATCTGACAAACTCGGGGAAGGCCTGTGTGACAACCTTGCAAATTTAGAGACCTAAAGTAACTATAAAGGAAGGTCTGAAATGAAAGCATTTTAAATATATCTTATTGAATTTTTACAGAGAGGAAGAGAGAGGGATAGAGTTAGAAACATCGAAGAGAGAGAGAGACATCGATCAGCTGCCTCCTGCACACTCCCTACTGGGGATGTGCCTGCAACCAACATATATGCCCTTGACCGGAATCGAACCTGGGACCCTAGGCATTCCTGTTTGCATCCCTGGTCCTCCGAACCATTACCATGCTCTGTAAATGGGAGGTTCTCCCGATGCCTGTAAGCCAGAGGTTCTCAACCTGTGGGTCGCGACCCCTTTGGGGATCGAATGACCCTTTCACAGGGGTCGCCTAAGACCATCGGAAAATGCAGATATTTACATCACAATGCATCACAGTAGCAACATTTCATGGTTGGGGGGTCACCACCACATGAGGAACTGTATGTAAGGGTCGCAGCGTTAGGAAGATTGAGAACCACTGCTGTAAGCCCTCCGCCAGCTCCCCATGGAATTAATGCCTGGTTTCTGGATCCACACAGAGCTTCTGCACCCATTTATCTTGTGAGCTGGCTCAGTGGATAGAGCATCGGCCTATGGACTGAAAGGCCCCAGGTTCAGCAATGCGTATCAAGCAACAAAGAACACATTGCAAGTGCTGAATGAACTACAGTGTCCTTTTGAGGATGATTCTATTTCAACGAATATATAATTTTGAAAAAGAGTTAAGGATGGGCATACGGCATTTTCTCCTGGTTAAGATGCTGTACACCAGGTGGTAACTTATTCAAACCGGAAGTAAAATGTGTGAACGTGGGTGTTGACTGCAGGTATGGCACTAGCACTGAAAATGTAGATGGCAAAATGTTAAGGACAGTGTCACTGACACTCCTGAGAGAGGCTCAGAGTGAGAGTCACTTCAAGTGGAGAGCGAAACTTGGAGTCGGTCTGGGAGCAGAGGTGCCAACCCCAGCACAGTGACTCAACCCTGAAGACATCAGGCTACATGACATGAGCCGGTCAGAGAGAGAGATATTGGCTGAGTCCGCTTCGATGAGCTACCAAGAGACCGAAAGCAGAATGCTGGTTCCCAGCGGCCGGGGGCAGGGGAAATGGAGAGTTGTTTAACCAGCGGAGTTTCCGTTTTACAAGATGAAGCGTTCTGGAGGTTGGTTGTGCAACAACGTGAGTGTACAGTGGTACCTTGAGATACAAGTTTAATTCGTTCCGTAACCTTGAGGCGTGGGAAACTATGAGACGCTCGAGTCACGTTAAACTGGTGGGTAGTGTGCAGCCGGCTGATCCGCGCCATTACTCCTATCTCAAATGTTGCTCATATTTCAAAGCAAAAATCGCTCGCTTGATGGCTCATATCTCAAAAATCTCATATGTTATGGCACTCATATCTCGAGGTACCACTGTACTTACCAGCGCTGACCTGGACGCTTAAAAACGGTGAGGTGATAAATTGTACTTTATGTGGATTTTCCCACAATTGGAGCAAGTGACGGCGGCATCAGGGTCCCTAGTATGGGAGGATGTGAAAAGAAGGGCTGGTTTTAAGGCCCAATCACATTTAGCAGGTGCCTTCCTTCGGGGACCAGATGGCAGCTCCCCTGAGCCGGGAGAGGCCCGGCTGGCTTCCCAGTAAGGTTCTCCGGGGGCCCTCCTGGCAGACCCCAGGAATTCAGAGGTCAGGGCATAGCTCCTCCAGAAACACCTCTGCCTTGTGACAGCCAGAGGGTAAAAAACCCAAAGGGGTTACTGGGAGGTGAGCCCCCATCACTCAAGATGCTTAACCCTAATATCTAGTTAAGGCGCATTCAGGCGCTCTGCTCTGAGGCCGCTAAGGAATTTGCCAAGTTCTGCGAGTTATTCTCCAGGTGAGAGCACACTCGAGTCACTTCAAGGAGCACTGATTGAGCCCCTAAGAGAGCTTAGCACTGGGTCTTTTCTTTCCTGCCTTTTCCTAGAAACAGAACAGGACTCCATACATGCATTCCAGGAATGCCACTTTAGAGAACTGATATGTCTACCTCTCTCTGCCCCAGGCCTGCTGGCGCCCACAAAAGCTTCACAAACACCCCCCCCCGAAGGCCGCTTTAAGAGATCAGTCCAGTTTCACCTGGGTCCCAGGAGTCTGTAAGTTTTAACTTCCTTCTGGCTCTAAAGCACCGTGCTTCTGTGTTTAGCAACTGACATGAAAAACGGGAGAAGGGCAGCAAAGAGACTTTAAGAGAGATCAGTCTTACTTTAAAAAAAAAATTATAAATTACCTAGCTCCTCCAAAATATCCATCCTCTAGTTTTCTAATTGTAGAAAGAACTGCAGGATGAATGTCTGAGCCATCATTCGCTAAGGGGGAAAAAGGAAAAGATGAGTTAGTTTACTTAATCTGGGAATACAGGGGTACCTCGAGATACGAGTTTAATTCGTTCTGTAACCTTGAGGCGTGGGAAACTATGAGACGCTCGAGTCGAGGTAAAATGGTGGGTCACGTGCAGCCCGCCGATCCGTGAGATTACTCCTATCTCAAATGTTGCTCGTATTTCAAAGCAAAAATCACTCACTCAATGGCTCGTATCTCAAAAATCTCGTATGTAAGGGCATTCGTATCTCGAGGTACCACTGTACTTTCTTTGTGGGTGATGGAGGGGAGGCAGGAGGCAAGCACCGAAATGTTTTCATCAACACAACCTCATTGATTAAATACCAATGTCATAGAAGATTCCTGCGCTAAGCGATTGAGCTGCTGGGAAACCCCTCCAATACTTAGCTCTGTCCACAGGAGCCACTTTAAGTAGCGAGAAAAGGGCCCAAACCGATAACGGGACATGATTCGGGCAGATCAAGTTCATGGAGTTACTGAGCATAGTGTGGGTGATGGGGAAGGTGAGCGTGGGTCTGCCCGTCATCCGCCAGCAGGTGCACAGGTAAGCCAGCTCGATCCGCAGCATCTCCACGATCATCTCGTTGTCCAGGGCCAGGTAGAAGTGATGCTGGTCTGTAAACTGCAAGTGAGAACAGGCCAAGTAAGCGCTTGTCCCTCGTGTCCCTGGACACAGCCCGGCTGTCACTCACGGCAGCACTAATCCCTGCGCAATGTTTCCAGAGAAACAGTTCAATCCTGGTTATAATCCACGCCTCGCGGGGCTCGCAGACAAATCGACCTGTCACCCGCGCAGGGGCTGTGCAAGGGAAGGCGCACGGCTGCATCTGTTTACATCTCCTCGGATGAGGATAGAAGCGTCAATATCACTGTGTCCTAAAGGAAATCAATAACTCCCTAATTTGTACTGCTCTAGGGCCGCTGGCTCGGAGACGCTTTCCAAGTGAGAGCAGCCGAGATGTGGGGGTGATGATGACCTGATGGACGGCCTGGCTAATGCGAACTAAAGGCACCGTGACCCGATGTTGATGAAAATCACATTGGTCTTGTGGCCTCGGGACTAGTCTCTGCTCAGTTCGTGCTCTGGTCTGAAATCTGTTAGAAGCAGAAATAACTCACGAGATTTCCGTGAGCGGTGTGGGTTAGGGGGAAAGAGAGCAATTTGGGGCTACTGACCTCTGCCCTATGTGCCTAGGTAGTGGGGGTGCTGGGTTCCATGTAGACCAAGCGGTGCCACAGTTGGGCTTTCTAGCTGCCCAAATGGAGGGAAATATTTGGTTTGGGTTCCAGAGAGAACAAGTTTCTTTGGGAAACAAAAACTCTGACAGAGCTGATACTGGTTTAGCTCAGCAGATAGAGCATCAACCTGTGGACTGAAAAGATCCCAGGTTCGATTCTGGTCAAGGGCACTTACCTTGGTTGCGGGCACATCCCCAGTGGGGGGCGTGCAGGAGGCAGCTGATCGATGTTTCTCGCTCATCGATGTTTCTAGCTCTCTGTCCTTCTCCCTTCCTCTGTAAAAAACTCTGACAGAAAGTTCCATAAGCAGTATATTCAGGACTCCATCACGGGGGTTGGGGCCTGAAGATCAGACTGGCTGTGTGTTAGAGGGTCTGATGACAACTTAAGCAAGGGCGAGGGACTCTTGTGATTAGGGGCACAAGGGCTATGAGGCAAGTGACAGGTTACTAGCAAATGTATAAAGTGGTGTGGATTTCACTACTAATGACTGCAAGTTATGACACACTCAATTCGATTCAAGGCACGATAATTGAGCACCTACTATGAGTAAAGAATGGTACTAGGGTAATGGGTGTCATCCTAAATGTCTCTAATTGAAGATATGCACATTCTACCACATTCAAAATGGCTCCCCAGCCAGAGAAGAGAGCTTCATGAAAAGATGCTTGTTGGTTTCCTACTGGCACACTCTTCTCACCTGCGGTGTGAAAGTAAATATTTGGTTCCTAATCACATAGAGTTTGGATGTCCCAAGGACGCCAATGTGCCTATATGGTCGCCCGCTCAATTTCATATTCTTATTCCGTCCTATTTGGAAAAAAAAAAAGAGAGAGAAATGGTGTTAGAGTAAAAACAGTAACATCTAATCCAACTGACTTCAGCTAAGACTGAACAGATTTTCATGTCAGACAACCCATTGCGGGGTTTGAATTCTCTAACACCAGTACATCTTTAAATAGGACAAAGACGGATTAAAAACAAGCCCCACCTCCTTTTCATGAATGTCTACTCAACATCTACATAGCATAAAACTGTGGCAAGGATTTAATTAACGTTTACTTCTAATTTACTAAACGAAGTCAGATTTTAGAAAAAGCAAAGAGAGAACCCCCTCCTATTTTAATGGGTAAATGACAATATTTCTGAGACTCTGGATGAAAATTAAAAAGTTATCAAGACACAAAGGACTGTTCCAATTGTGAGTTTTTCAAAGGTGGCTGCATACTTTACAACAGTTTGGCAAGTCGCATGGCCAACTTGTGGTGACATCGCCTGAACCGGCATGAGGAGAACATGCTTATCTTCTCATTCTTTTTCACACGGAGGTGATCAAACCACCTGCTATGGGGCGTTGTCCAACATTCTCAAGAATTTGTACATATCACAGTCCCCCCCCCCCCCCCCCAGATCCAAAGCCCGGAACAGAGACGCCTCTTTGCCAAAATGCCCTATGTCCCCACACCTACCAAGCTTGGCGTATATGTGACTGAGGATGCGGCCTGGCTGGACTCGGATTGGGTGAATGTCAGCAATGCTCTGCACCTCTATCCCATTTTTCCGCAGCAAGTCCTTAATGTGACTGTTTTCCGCCAGAACAGTAACTGCAAAAAAGAACACACAATCTCCATTACGTGTGGCCCTTGCCTCCTTCCATGGACAGATGTCTCACTGACTGACCTCTTGTTTGGCCTGTGATACGCACATTAGCATGCTCTCCATGAACTAGGTGTCTTTGAAAATGACAGCACATGTACTGCTGCTCTTCCTGGTTCTCTCTGGCCTTGCCTCTTCTCAACACTCACGATGCGTATCTCGTGTACTCACAATGTACATGACTGTCTGATAAGAGACTTCTAAAAATGTTCTTCAACAGATCCCATGTCAAATCACCCCATTTCATATGATGTCTTGCCTTCCCCTGGATCTATATGTATCCTAAACCTGCCCGGTGTTCTTTTCATACAGAGACAGCTCCCCATGGAGTACCAGGAGAAACCTGCGCCCCTGCTCCCAAAGGACATAGCTTCCATGCTAGCACATGCCACCTGCATCAGCACGAACATGTGAGTAATGAATTCCGCTATGATGTTACAAATTAATATACGCTAAAGCATACATATGTCATACACGCTTAAACAATAAAATAGAAAATCATGGAATATTTGCATTAAAAATACATGGCTTTTCCCAGAAGTGGAAAGGCAATTCCATGGGAATCTATCCTAAGAATCCTGAAACACAAATTAGAAGGAATTTATGCACCCCTATGTTCATGGCAGTGTTGTTTACAATAGCCAAGATTTTGATGCGACTTAAGTGCCCAACAGTAGGTGAGTGGATAAAAAAGCTGTGGTACATTTACACAATGGGATATTAATTGGCTATTAAAAAAAAAGAGAAGGAAATCTTACCTTTTGGGACAGCAAGGATGGACTGCGAGAGTATTACGCTAAGTGAAATAAGCCAGTCAGAGAAAGACAAGTACCACATGATTTCACTCATATGTGGAACTAATGAACAACATAAACTAATAAACAATATAGAGACAGACTCATGGATACAAAGAACATATTGACAGGTGCCAGAGGGAAGGGGGGTTTGGAGCTGGGTGAAAAAGGTGAAAGAATTAAAAACAACTCATAGACACAGACAACAGTAAGGTGATTGCCAGAGGGAACGGGGGTGAGTGGGAAGTAAAAGAGGGGAAAGGCGGGCTCAATGATGATGGAAGGAGACTTGACTGGGGTGGTGAACACACAATACAATGTGCAGAGGATGTATTATAGAACTGTACCCCTGAAACCTATATAATTTCATTACCCAATGTCACCCCAATAAATTCAATAAAAATGCAAGCAAAAGACACACATGGGTTTTACAAAGTTAAATAAAAATAGTGAACGCGCTCACAAACCTTGTACCACAACATCAGGTTTGACAGAAGTGGAAAATCTTCTATTTAAGGGGTCAATTTCACCAGTGGCCAGGAATCCCTAGGGGGAAAAAAAGGAACATTAACGCTATGAAATGTTGATGAACCAAAATTTATCCTCAATTTGAAAATGACATATTTTGGGCTCAAAATATCCAGTATTTATTCCCTTATATATTTCAAAAGTCTATTGCTTACTTTCCCTGAAACACAGGAGATCATTTAGATAGGCGCTGATAAATGTGTTATTATCTCGGCACCTAGCTCTCCACAGAGAGCTAGCATCTTATGTGAGTAAAGAGAACAATGGTAAGGAATACAGTGGTACCTCGAGATACGAGTGCCCTAACATACGAGATTTTTGAGATACGAGCCATCGAGCGAGCGATTTTTGCTTTGAAATACGGGCAACATTTGAGACAGGAGTCATCGCGCAGATCGGCCGGCTGCACACGACCCACCAGTTTACTGAGACTCGAGCGTCTCACAGTTTCCCACGCCTCAAGGTTACGGAACGAATTAAACTCGTATCTCGAGGTGCCACTGTACTTCAGAGCAGCTGGCTTTAAAGCCAGGAAGATGCCAAAGCCATTGCCCACCATAGCGGACAGAGAGCCACCGTGTCCCACTGGCTCCCCATCTGTGAAGCCCCCGAGTTGCCTACCTCCGCCAAAAGTGAGCCGAGGATGTACAAGGACTGGCCCCACAGATGGGGCAGCTTCCCCAGAGGGATTCTGTCCACCGTGTGAGGATTCTTATACTCTTCGTCCACCTGGCAGAGAGAGAAAACCCTGAAGTCAGAACGTCAGAGGATGAAAAGGCCAGTGTCACCAGACACTGCAAAGCACGCTGAGGATTTACAAAACGCTACCTGTTTGCTCCTCCAGGCCGGTTCTGCGTGAGAGCCGGAAGTGGGAGGTCGAGGAGGCTAAATCTGCGCGGGTGGCAGTGGCTGGGAGGGGCGGTTCACATGTAAAAGCAGCAGAAGCACAACTCAGATCGAGGCCTGCTTCCGGGCCAGTGTTCTGCCCACAAGCACACCGACGGCAAAAGGCAGAGAGACAGACACCGGAAGCCCAGCCAACCTTCTCTGAGCTCAGCTCCAGGCCACGAGAAGTTGCCCAGCTCATGCTTACTTCCGGCTGCATTTTGGATACAGTGATCTACAGCATCAGCCTTCTGCCATGGCAGTGCATCACTGCGTGCTAAGTCAGGTTTCCGTGACCTTGCTGTCCCCAGGAGTTCATAAACCAGTCAGAGAAAGGGACTTACACAAGAAAAGGATGTGTGTGCATGTATGTAAGCATAACCAATGGATGCAAGACACTGGGAGGGGGGGGTAGGTGAGGGCATGTACTGGGGGTAGGGAAGGCCGTGGGGAGGTCAATAGGGAAAAAAAGGAGACATATGTACTACTATTTGTAATACTTTAAACAATAAAAAATAAGTAAATTTAAAAAAAAAAGAAAAAAGAAAATTACCAGAAGGTGGCACTATTTATTGAGAAAAAAACAATTGTACTATTAGATCAGGAAGTTTTCCTCAGGGATTCAAAAAGCTGAATCCATTGGGGGCTCTTGACTCATCTAAGTAAGTTATACTTCTCTTACTTTCTTTTTTAAATATATTTTATTGATTTTTTACAGAGAGGAAGGGAGAGGGATAGAAAGTCAGAAACATCGATGAGAGACATCGATCACCTGCCTCCTGCACGCCCCCTACTGGAGTTGTGCCCGCAACCAAGGTACATGCCCCTGACTGGAATCGAACCTGGGACCTTTCAGTCCGCAGGCCGACGCTCTATCCACTGAGCCAAACCGGTCTCGGGTATACTGTAGTTCTCTTTCTGATGGCCAGTGCTGACTATGCACTAGAAGGGTCAGTCTACAACTTTCTCTGTTGTAAGCGTTATGCTGACCTTTGGGTTTTTATTCATTACAACGTTGGTTGGGGGTAATGTCAGTGACCACTTTTTTCCTGCCATAAAATAACAGTCAATCAAAGGAAGTAGAAACATTTATCCTTCTCCAAAGGGGAAAATCACACCAGGAGGGCAGTCATGCTTTGTGTGCTAATCAGTGATGTTATTAATATACTTAGTAAAATTTTGAAAATTTGCTGTAGCAAGAAACATTAAGAAAACCTGAAATCATAAACTAAACAGAATTAAACATCACCAGCAATCAAATAGTCAAATGGGATCCTAGTATGAAATGAGATTCACCAAAATGTCAGAGTGGTTATCTTTGAGTAGTAAGATTAGAGATAGGTATTTACTTCTTCTGGCAGAATTCTGGACGTTTTGCAGTGTGCAGGATTAGTTTTACAATCAGATTGTAGTTAAAATTATTGAAATGTACCATATTTTCCGGCTTATAAGACAACTTTTTAACCTAGGAAAATCTTCTCAAAAGTCAGGGGTCGTCTTATACGCCAGGTGTCATCTTATAGGGCGGGTATATCCTAAACTCTGTATTTTAACTGGAAAATATAGTTAGTTCTGGAAAGGGGGTGACAAACACGAAAAGGCAGAGCCCCCAGTCGCTTTGTTGTCACTAAGCAGTGCCTGCTTACCTTGTCAGGCGGGATGGCGTAGAGTTCTGGCACCAGGTGGATCCCATTCTGGCCCCTGATTAATATTCCCTCCAGGGCCTCTCGGTATTCCTGGACCTGGAAAACAGCCCCGTGCCCGGTGGTATGAAAGGGGGGTCCTTAATGCTGTAACATCGGTGCAACACAGAACATCTCTCCTGACAAAAAACAGGTTAGAAGTAGGACGCGGGGCCCAGAAATGCACAAACACCTTCCATTCAAAGAGGGCAGGTGGAACCAGGCTCCTGCTGACAGCAAGTGTTAGGAGGAGCAAAACACAACTGGTCTTGTCTGCATGGCCTTTCTCTTTTTCTCTGTGTGGTCTTTCACCATGAGTTAAAAATCTCACTCCGAACTTCTCCCATATTTAAATGTGGTCTTGCCCTGGCCAGCATGACTCAGTTGGTTAGAGCACTGTCCTGTGGAAGGTCACACGTTTGATTCCTGGTCGGGGCATATATCTAGGTGGAGGATTCAATCTCTGGTCAGGGTAAGTAAAAGGAGGCAATCGATAGATGTACAGTGGTACCTCAAGATACGAGTTTAATTCGTTCCGTAACCTTGAGGCGTGGGAAACTATGAGATGCTCAAGTCCCTGTAAACTGGTGGGTCGTGTGCAGCCGGCCAATCCGCGCTATTACTCCTATCTCAACTGTTGCTCGTATTTCAAAGCAAAAATCACTCGCTCGACGGCTCGTATCTCAAAAACCTTGTATGTTAGGGCATTCATATCTCGAGATACCACTGATATAGGAGTAATCACTCGGATCAGCTGGCTGCACACGACCCACCAGTTTACTGTGACTCGAGCGTCTCATAGTTTCCCATGCCTCAAGGTTACAGAACGAATTAAACTCGTATCTCGAGGTACCACTGTATCTCTCTCACATCAATGTTTTTTTCTCCCTCTTCCTATCTCCCTCTCTAAAAAAAAAAGTAGAAAATAATACATAGATACATACATACATATAATTTGTCTCACCAGTTAGACTTTAAGCTTCTTGGAGTGGAGGCTGCATCTTAAGAAGTGCATGCCATTTCCACCTATAGGTGTTTTGCACTACACGGCCCTCATTCAAATATTTATTGCTCAGAAACACTTGCTGAACAAATCTCAGGTAAAGAAAAGGAAGTATACATACTGTGATCGGTGTACCCCTATTGTAAGGATGCTATTCATGTAAACATTTTCATGAAATTAAAAAGGCAAGGATAAAAATCTCCATATTAAATGGGAGAAGAAAAAAGAGAGAGAGAAAAAAAACTTTAACTAGCCACCTGCTATTTCAGACATGTCATGTTTGGAGAGCCCAGTGAAAGCATGACCAGGGGTGCATCATTTTTAAATGCCACTCATTGGGCAGCAAGTAGAAGAAACAGGGTAGGCATAAGTGTATTCAATTCTATGAGACCAGAAAATAAGGTACTAACTATAGTCTTTTGCGTCTCCTTAGGCCAGTGGTTCTCAACCTTCCTAAGGCTGCGACCCTTGCATACCGTTCCTCATGTGGTGGTGACCCCCAACCATGAAATGTTGCTACTGTGATGCATCGTGATTTAAATATATGCATTTTCCGATGGTCTTAGGCGACCCCTGTGAAAGGGTCATTCGACCCCCAAAGGGGTCGCGACCCACAGGTTGAGAACCGCTGCCTTAGGCTTTATCTGTTTCTGATCATTGTCAGGCTTATTCACAAGTGAAATTCCAACTCATTTTTTTTTTTTTTAGATCTTTCAGTTCTGGGATAAAAAAAAACCCATAATATCCAAGAAATCACTACTGCATGAAAGTATGAACAATGGGGTACAGTGACGTTTCAAGCTTGCTGTTGTCTCTGTAGCCCCCCAGCATTTCTGAGCAGAGGCAGCTTTCAAAAACGAAAATAAATCTTAAGATTATTTACCCCAACCTAGTACACACGATTCAAACAGGTTGATAAAAACTGTCAGATCTGAAAAAGTTAAAAAAAGCAGAGAATCTTTGAGTTTATCAGTCATGTACATAAGCTTCATAAAGACAGGTCTGTTTTGCACACCAAAGTATGCACAGCAGCACATGCTAAAGAAAGCTGTCTTGAACAAATGATTGCTGTACTAACAAATATTCACTGTGTACTTATGATATCATAGACACAGGGACTATGTTGGTGAACTGGCCAAGTCCTTTGATTTAAGCCGAAGATTAAACATAAAACCCAGAATCTTCTTACCTGAACAGCGTCACCGCTGAAGACCCCATCGATGATGAAATATGTCCAGAACACGGGCCACTCACATTCAATGTTTTCAAAGAGCTTGAGTTCAGCAGGGTCATAATGTAATCGGTTCGGGTCCTGTAATCATATAGGTAAGCCTTCTTAAAGGTGATGTCAGATACATAGATAATACCATTGTACCTTACTTGTCTGTTTCAACGTAGCTTTGAGGTTGGCCTACCATAATTAGGATACTGCTATAATGGGGAGATGCCATTTCCGGCAGTTTTCTATGGTAAAATATCAGAAATGTACACAAGACTCCTTGGTAGTTTATGATATTGTTTCCTATATCTCTAACAAGTAAACAGCAGTTTATCTCTCACAGTGCTTGGCAGACTGTTGTATTGGTATTATTCTATCAGTCACTATGGCACAGAAACGTAAGGAGGCGGCCACAGCTGGTATTTAAAAACCCATGTGAGCCACAGAACTGTTATCCTGTCTACCAGCTGGTTTTAAACCACCAGCTTGCTGTCCTCCTAATGATTTGACTCTTCTGTTGTCTAACTCCGGGCTTGCTGATACCAAAATGAAGACTTCTCTTTCCAATATTCTAACATACAATTACAATCAATAGAGGGAGAACACCATAGCGGCAACTTAGATATGGAGCCGTTAAGGGATCTTAAGAAACATTATTTAAATACAACCTCTCTTGGGGTTTTGTAACCATCTCGAAGGAAGCGGCAACATCCATAACGCCCCTAAGGAGAGAAAGAAAAACAAGTACATTTGGGGACATCAGAATTTCTTTGTCTTTTATTTTAACTCCAGTCAACCCTTTGTCCCCCTTCTCATGAATCTTGTAGTACTACCACCTGCTCTTTGTTATCAGTACAAAAAGTTATTTTTCAGTCCTCGGTAAAGTAAATTCAGGTTTGATGAGCCCTTAAAAGAAAACTCCAAAATACTGCATTAAACTATCGGAGGTGTGAGACTAACCACTGAGCATTCAGCGAATGGCCAGCCTTGCATTCTGATTTGTCACATTATGCAGTGACGCCAAGGGAAGCTCACTGCTTGGAAAAGCCACCACTCAGGTACCTGGATTGGACTGCTGCTACTTGAAAGGCTGGAAAACTAAAGGGCATTCCAGACTCCTTGCAGATAGGCTCGATCCACAAAATGCATGTCTTCGCTGCAAAGAACCTGCATCCTGAAGCTGGATGGGGAGGCGGACGGGGCTTCCTGTGACAGAGTTGTCACTCTGGCTCTCCTGCTGCAGGCTCCAGCGTTCCTGTCCGGCTTTCTGGGTGTCCGGAAAGATGGCAGTGGCACGGCCCTCTTAACCTGACTTTCTAAATCCCCGGACAGCGGCTTTGGGTGACGGTTTCCCAATTTCTTAAGTGTGTGTGAGTTGCTGTAGTGGAGGCTGTGAGGCAAGCTCTGCCCTAGTGGCCAGTGGCAGGTGGCTCTGGGAGGCTCAGTGAGAACCTGCTCCCCATCAACACCTTACTTCCTGCACTAACTCTCTGCCCGCTTCAACTACCCAAAGAGGCTCCTTTTCCAGCACGGAACCCTGACTGAGACAGCCATCGCCTTTTGGGGACATGCTTGGAGACCCTTTCATCCCCTGTTTCCAAGTGCTAAAAGCATTTTTCATGGAATCTGAGTAAGATCATAAAGGTGAATTTTGGTTTAGAAAATTTACATTCTTTGATAATTTTACCAATAACTTCAGTTGGCTGGAATTTAAAAAAAAAAATTGTTGTCTGGCTGGTGTGGCTCAATGGTTGTGCATTGACCCATGAACCAAGAAGTCCCCGGTTTCAGTTCAATTCCCAGTTGGGTTGCAGACACAATCTCTAGTGGGGAGTATGCAGGAGGCAGACGATCAGTGTTTCTCTCTCATCAATGTTTCCAACTCTCTCCCTTCCTCTCTCTCTTAAAACACACACACACACACACACACAAAACTTGTTCATGAAACTTTTAATATTTTTTCCATTGATTTTTTTTTAAGAAAGAGGAAGGCAGAGAGAGAGAAACATTCATGTGACAGAGAAACGCTGATTCGCTGCCTTCTGCACACCCCCTACTGGGGATCAAGCCCACAACCTAAGTATGTGCTCTGACTGGGAATTGAACTGGTGACCTTTTGGTGCATGTGATGACTCTCAACCAACTGAGCCATACCAGCCAAGGCTGGCTGGGATATTTAATAACATTCTCACTTTGATGTAATATATCATAGTTAGATAGTTACTCAGAACAGGGATTTTTTAAAAAATTCAATTTAACTTTGGGATCACTACGTCCCCTGATATTGTGTGTAAAGTTTGAGGATATTGAGACAGGAACTCTATAGCTTTCAAGACATGTTCAAAGGAGTCTGTGACTCCTAAAGGGTTAAGAAGTTCTGTCTCAGAAGTACAGGAGTGGGTTCAAAGATGATGGCTTGAGTCAACCTCTGCAACTTAGGAAGAGAACCAAGCCACTTGATCACTAAGAGACTTCGTTTTGTCACCGGTGGACTCAGCTTTGCATACCTCACTCTGTGAGCCCACTTAGATAAGCCACGCTATTGGCCTCATGGAGAACCAAGGCTGGGGGGGAGGTGCTCTATGTCACAGTGTGAAAGTGGCACTTAACACAGGGCAGGTTGGCACTAGACAGACCACCACTTACCTGGAGCTTGGAAATAATTTCATTTTTGGTCACATTCACAAGGTTCATATCTTCCACTGCAAAGGCCGGGAAAGAAATAATAGAAAGAAGTCCAGCATCAATCTCTTTAGACGTCGATGCTCTTGGCAGCATGGAGAACAGAATAGACTGAATGAAAAAGAGGTGGCTTTAACCTGTGACGTACTAATAGTTAGGTACAGTATCTAGAAATCATGACTTTTGCCCCAAAGGAACATTCAAATAATTAGACCTTTGTCCTACCAACATGACCGTGACGGGTGACCTTGCCCACCCCACCAATGCTTCCTGTTTCTTGGGGCAGAATAAGGAGTTGGAGGGAGTGGGGTACGGTCTGGAGACCGAGCTGAGATCTCCTTGTCTCCCTTCCTTCGTGACTTCTGTTCACTTTGCTGGGCCTTCAGGCCATGGAGGGGAGGACTAGCGGCTACATGTGTCAGCAGGTTAGGATGTCCTGATGGTGGAGAAAAAGACAGACAAGGATACACAGACAGGGCCACTATGGAGAAATGTCTGGCTTCTATGGACTGCGTGACTGAGAAACCACTTAAAGAAAAAGTCAAATCCAGAAGACCACAAGAACACTCAGGCAAAATGGTAACAACAGAATTTAGTTTAGTCCTGGAGAGAATGGGTTACTTAGTGGCACTATAAGATGGCCTCAATTATACGGTGGTTGGATTAGGCATTGTAAAATAAAGGAAGTGGAGATTATAAGGAAAAGTTTGGGAAGGGAAGAAGCGAATCCTGAGATTTCACGTGTAAAGGCATGGGGCTAGACCCTTGAAAACATAAGCTTATTAAATCTTCCATATGAAGAAGGAATTCAGGTACTACATCCAATTCACACATGAGGTCTCTTTAAGACTCTAAGAAATGCAGCTAGTATGCGACAGACCTAGGATTCTCACCCAGGACCAGCTGGCTACAAAGCTCACACAATTTCTACTAGACTACACATCTATTAAGATGCACACCAGCTTGACTCTATTAAACCATACTTCGAGAAATTGCAGACTCCCCACTAACAAATATTTAATGGGGGGAAATGGAGTGAGCTGGACAGTGGGATAAAAATGGGGGGTAAACCTTCAGCTTCAGAGTAAAACCTCATTCTTTATAACCAACGGAACCCTCCCCCCTCTGCCCACCCCAAGCTTAGTTCTTTAACTAGTTATTCACTAGGCTCTCTCTGCCTGAAAACATACACTCCCTCCGAAGCTCTCTGCTTACAAGTTTTTATGTGTCTGACTCCCATAGCTCTAGCACACAGTGGGCCCTCACTAAGTAAGAGTTTGGTGATTGACCAGTAGGTGGTGACCTACTATCTGCTTACTCTTCACAAAATCTCCTTTCTCTGATTTTTATTCCATGAAGGTTCTACTACTTTGCCATTTCTTCCCTCTCATCTCTCCACCATCTCCCATTCTGCTCATCTCCTCCTCCCTCCCCAAGTGAACTAGTGCTCGACAGTCATTCAATTTGGGGGCATCATGAAATAAAACAGAGAAAGCCACCTATGTGCTCAAATAAAAGATAATTTGCCTTTTGCAAAACAAGGTGTCTTGATTGCCGACTCCATCTCTATGTTATTGTTGTGTCTTATGTTTGCATGGTACCTTCTGGCTTACAGAGTGCTCTGACAAATTAATTTGTTTGCTCTTATCCTTAGGACCGTCCTGTGCAGCAGGAAGGAGAGGGCCCCATGTGCCCGCTGCATGAATGAGGGAACTGAAGCTCAGAGAAGCCAAGTGCCACCGAGCTGGAGAGGTAAGGAACACGGAGCCAGGTTTTCCCGGCCTGAGTTTCCGCTCCCGCTCTCAGGAACGTGCGAGGCTGTTACCTGGCAGTGCTCCACCTCGTCAGGCAGGACATGGATCACTGACTTGCGTCCTCCGTGGGCTCCGAAAAGATCCAGCTCATCGATCGCTTCAAGTGCTGCCTACAAACACAGGTCAGAATGACTGTTCCCTTCTGGTGGACATGCACTCCCACAATGACTGTTCCCTTCTGGCGGACATGCACTCCCACAATGACTGTTCCCTTCTGGCGGACATGCACTCCCACAATGACTGTTCCCTTCCGGTGAACATCCACTCCCACAAT